>APFE030376882.1:22138-40509 GCA_000404065.3 Pinus taeda | reverse complement strand
CCAATGGATAGAACTACTTTTTGATTGCAGAAACAAATTCACTCCAGACAGAGATGGTCTTACCATGCCTCTTCATATTAGCTTGGGTTCTGCCTTCCCACCAAACCAAGGCAGTGCCTCCTAGGCGTAGGCTCGCTAGCTGAATCTTACTCTTGTTTGAGTCTATGTTCTGTACTCTGCAATACACATCAATTTGTCTAATCCAATTGTCCAAATTTTTATCATTTAACTCTCCATCATATATAGGCAAATCAAATTTTACATCTATTTTAATCAAGGATGCTTTCTTATTACCCACAGGGCTATTAGGAGGTGTAGGGAAGCTTTCTTAGTTCCCCTTTCCTTTGGAGTGGTCACGGGAATGAGACTCATTGTCTTCCTTATCTTGTTTAGAGCCTGATGAGTCCTCATCCTTATGCTTTCTAAAGTTCCTATACATTTCTTCTACCATAGACTTTATAGCTAGGAAACTTTCTATGAATTGAGGGTTTGGCCCTATAGAACCTTCTTCTGACATTGTCTTCTGAGAATAGACTCTCCCAATTTCAGGATTAGTTTCCACCAACTCTCCCTATCCTAAGTTGAGCTTTGATCTAGTCAGCGTTCACAGCTAAACCAACACAAGCTTGTCTAACCTTACAGCCTAATGCTCTGATACCACCTGATTTGATAATCACCCTATGAGTAACCTCAGTTGAAGATTTATTTAAAAAAGGTATTACAAACTCATGTGCTAGTGTGTGTTCTGTGTTATTGAAACAACGAATCGATCAAATTGCCAATACACAGACATTTAAATGGAAAGACAGCAGAGAAATATAGTAAGCAACACTAAGAAACAATCAGTTTTTAATAAGGAGTTCACCCTATTCTCGAAGGCTACATCTTCGGTCCAGCTTCAGTGGTGGCCTTGTTTTATTGTGTGTTACAGTAGAGAAATTATAATACAGGGACTCAATGTGAGTTCTCTTGAAGCAGATTTTGCTTGGCAGGGTGGTTCTTGGATTCCCCAAGCCACTCGAAGTACACAGACTCTTGTTCTTCCTACCAGTTCTGTGACCTTTGGTCTACAGTGGAAAGAGCCAACTGTGATGCTCAATCCAGACAGATTCCTCTATGGGAAGGCTTGAATTTTCAAGCTCTCTAGTGCTCGACGCTGCCTATGGTTAGCTCAACCCTCTATCTCCTCTGCTTGGCTTTACTGTTCTCTGTGTTCAGTCCCCCTCTCAGGGTTCATTGTTCACTGTCTCTCTGGTTGCTTGGACTCCTCTCTAAATCCTCCAATGAATTTGACTATCTCCATTCATGGCTTTAACCATTCAATCCCTATGCATGTTCAGTTCCTCTCCCGCCTGCGTCGATTCACCTTCTACAGCTATGCTTGGAGTTCCCTGTTCAGAATCAGCATGAATGCTCAAGGAATGCCACGTGTCCCCATCTAACTTGTGCCAACATGCTTCATTGGCTCGTTTCTTTGGTTATGTCATGGATACGTTCTTTCTCCATCGTGGCAGTCAAACAGATTCCAAATCCTTTTAAATCGCGTCTTATTTCCCTGTCGATTCCACTTCTTTCTATCAGGTACAATCTCAGTCGTCCGAACTGGGCTCCTCCAGATCCAACGTCATATGCACGTTGAGCGCAATTGACTTGCTCGACTGTTAGCACACAATCACGGTGGTTTTTTTTCTCTCACCTCCACTGCCACATGTTGATCACTGAGTGGGATCGCTCCGCTCTCCTCCAAAACTTCTTACCGTTCAAGGGCACCCCGAACAATACTACCGATTTTCCAGAGTGCGGGTCCCGCCTTTGTCCTTTACCACTTTTTCTTTCTCCGCCCATGGTTCTTCGACTCCCAACATGACCGAGTGCTTAAGGCTCCCCCATTTCAGCCCTGTTTTCCTAGTGATGTGCGATTAGCACTAATCATGCACCAAAATCGCCTCCTTTTCCCAATCTGGGGCTCCCAGGGGTTGTTTTGACCTCCTGCGCAGTCTCCATGGGCCTCGGTCAGCGTGCTTTGACCAAGGTCCTCGTCGTTCCGCATCAGTTGCCATGGCCACTGGTTAAGGGTGTTTTTGATGCTATTTTAGATTCTTTAAAGATTTGTTTCATCCCAATACAGTCAAGGTTCTTGATAGTATTTTGTGGATCTGATTCGAATCATTACCACCATGATAACACTCTTTCCTTTGGACTTGGGTAAACTTGTGATAAAATCCATTGAAAACTCCTCCCAACGTTGGCTTGGAATGGATAAAGGTTGTAATAGTCCTGGAGTCTTAATTGTTTCAACTTTATTTTGTTGGCAAACCAAACATTCCGCCACAAACTTTTGAATATCCGATTTAAGGACATCCCAAAAAAAATCCTTCTTAACCCTGTGGTAGGTTTTTAGAAATCCTAAGTGCCCTCCTAAGGAAGAGGTGTGCAATTCCGTAAGAATGTTTTGTTTGAGATGGGAATTCTTACATAGGTATACCTGATCCTTGTATCATAACAAATCATTTTTCTAGATACATGCATCAGATGTACTAGGATCTTGTTGTATCTTTTGAATGAGTGCCTGCACTTCCTTGTCATTTTTCCATTCATCCCTTGCTTTGTTTATCCAATCTGGCTGGATAATATAAATGGCGTAAAGAAATTCTTCCACATCCTCATCCTTTCTTAAGAGCACACATTCCACAACATTTTGCTTCCCATTTTTGTAGATGATTTCAAAGTCATAACCCAACATCTTTGTGACCCATTTTTGCTACTCTTCTAAAGATAATCTTTATTCTAAAAGGTATTAAGACTATCATGATCTGTTTTTACCTTGAAGTGTCTTCCCATTAGGTAGGGTCACCAATCTTAAGTGCATGTACTATTACCAACATCTCCTTCTCATAAATTGCTTTGTGTAAATACTTTCCTTTGATTGGACAACTTTCGAAAGCAATGGGTCTTTATTCTTGCATTAAAACAACATCGATTCCATTTCCTAAGGCATCACATTCCACAATAAAGGTTTTTGTGAAGTCTAGTGTAGCTAAGACTGGTCCTTGGCGCATTTCCTCTTTAAGATGTTCAAAGGCCTTCGTTGCTTTTGGAGTCCATGAAAATTCATCTTTCTTCAATAATGTTGTTAGAGGTGTTGGTATTCTCCCATAATTCTTAAAAAACTTGCGATAATACCCTGTCAACCCAAGAAATCCTCGTAGATGCTTTATGGATGTGGGGATTTTCCATTCCTTAATGGTTTTAATTTTTCTAGGGTCTACCATAACACCTTCATGAGATACAATATGACCCAGATATTCCACCTCTTGTACTCCAAAGAACATTTGGAGATTTTTTCATATTAATTGTTTCTCCTCCAATAGTTTTAGCACCATGTCAACATGTTGGACATGATCCTTCCAAGACATGTTGTAGATTAGTATATCATCAAAAAATACTAACACAAATTTTCTAAGGAAGGGTTTGAAAATGAAATTCATCAAACCTTGAAATGTAGAAGGTGCATTAGTAAGGCCAAAAGGCATGACCAAAAATTCATAATGACCATCATGAGTTCTAAATTGTGTTTTTGGAATTTCTTTAGTATTCATTCTAATTTGCTGATATCCTGAATGAAGATCCAACTTGGTGATGTAAATTGATCCATGCAATTCATCCATAATTCATCAATGACAGGAATGAGAAATTTACCTTTAATATTGAGCTTGTTGAGCTCCCTATAATTTGGACACATGCGCCATGATCCATCCTTCTTGTGAACTAATACTAGTGGAGTAGAGGAAGAACTTTGACTAGGTTGAATTATACCAGCCTCTAGCATTTCTACAACCATACGTTCAATTTCACTCTTCTGGGCATAAGGATATCTGTACAGCCTGATGTTTGGAGGAACACTTCCTGGAATCAAATGAATAGCATGATCATGATCAAAAATAGGTGGGAGAACTTTGGGAGTCTCAAATACCTTGGAATGATTGTCCAAGACTTTTTGGAGATATGGAGAAATAGATGATTTCGATGTGGGAACCGCTAGTGAACATAATTGTGCAATTACACCTCGTTGTTCCTTCTTTAGAAGCTTTGTCATACCATTAGAGCTGATTATATTTCTCGGTTTCCCTATAATACCCCTTAATACAACTTCCTTTCCTTCCATAGAAAATTTCATGAAAAGTTCTTGAAAACTAAAAGCTATTGTACCAAGGATTGTAGCCATTGGACTCCTAGTACAACATCAGCACCTCCCATTGGAATGGAAAGCATTGGGCTAGTCAATACATATTCTCCCATGGGTAGCTTGATATTATGCACTTTCTAGAGAAATTTATTGTTCCTCCATTTGCAACCATCACTTGACACTCTGGTGCTGGATATAAGAAGCAATTCAATTCTTTTGCTACCTTACAATGAATAAAATTGTGGGTACTTCCTGAATTAATCAACACTATTACATTTTTCTTCTTGATTTGTCCTTCTATATTGATTGTTGAGGAGTCATAATTCGTGCCAATTCATTACAAGATATGTTCGGATTCATTTCTTCTTTATCTAGGATTTTTTCATAGAGTATATCCTCTTCTTTTGACATTTCTTGCTCCTTTTCTTCTTCCTCTTTGTAATCTATGTAGAATAATTTCTTCTCAGCACACTTATGACCTTTAGTGTATTTGCTATCACAACTATAACAAAGCCCTTTTTCTCTTTTTTCTTCCAATTGTTGTGGTGTCAACCTTATAGGTTGTGGAAGACTAGGAGAAACAACACTTCCATATTTATAGTTGTGAATGGTATGCTTCCTGGTTGCCATAATTTTGCTTTCCATCTTTCTTGCTAACTTGAATGCCTTCTCTAATGAATCAGGTTCCCAAAGGAAAACATCATGTTGCATATTATCCTTTAAAGTCCCTATGAACAAATCAATCCTATGCTCCTATGGAATATTTTTTACCCTTATGTTCAATTTTTGGAACTCCTCAATGTGCTCCATTATTGAACCCTTTTGTTTGAGACTTATCAATTGGCTAAAAAAAGTGTTGCTTTTTGTATCCTCATAATGTGCTATCAATTCTTCCGTAAAAATTGCCCAAGTGATAAATTGTTTACGAGAGCAAAGCCATTGATACCATACAAACTGATTTGGTTCCAAATATAAAGTTGCAATACGTACCTTTTGTGCGTTTTGCACATTATTGAGATCGAAAAATTGCTCCATCTGTAATATCCATGTTGCGGGATCCTTGCCATCAAACTTCCTCATATCGATTTTTGGAATGTAGTGGGTCTTTGATCCAACATTAGAGTCTATGAAATCATGATTAACATTTCTTTTGTTCGCATCATGAGTTTCCTTTACTACCCTTTCACTATTTGTAAGTATTTCTTGTAGAAACGTTGTCAAATCTGTCTTCAAATCTGCCATGTCTGTCTTCAAATCTGTCATGTCTCTCTTCAAATCTGTCTTCAAATCTATCTTCAAATCGTCCATCTTAGCTTCCATGTCCTTTATCTTAGATTCCACGCCATTTATCTTAGCTTCTGTTAGTTTTTGTGAGAGTGACATTTGTTGCACTTGGTCTTGTAATTTTGATATATCATCTAGCATTTCTTCCTCTTCTTCATGAGTCATGCTAGAGATTTGAGGTTGTTTACTAGGTGTTTGCATTTCCTTTCCTCAGGGCATCAGTTATCGATAATAATTCTCTACTATGCCCTTTGAATTCCTTCAAAATAATTTTTCAAACCAAGCTTAAGCAAAAATTTAAAAAAATCTACACACCTTTTTTCAATTTGTAGGAGCTCGATATTGCCTCTGACGTGTCTCTGTAATTTCAGATCATCCAGTTTTGAAATTGTGACCTATAGTAGCCCTCTGTGTCCTCTTTCCAATGTCACCAGTCTGATCCAAATTGGATTCTCCAAGGAAGAGTTATTCCAAATCTCCCACAGTGACCTAATTATAGACTAGTTCAGTAGAGCAAACTTGTACAACATGCCATGTGTCCTTGTTTCGACCTTTGGCTCTGAAAAATAGCTACAATAAACTAAAATCCGTACTATTTTTGTAACTTCTTGCAAAACTTCAATCCAATGGTTAGAGAGAAAGTTATGACGATTTTCCCTAGGTCACCTATTTGGAATGTAATTTAGGAGTCTGCAAAAGGACCAAATTCCTCATATCATATCTCCGCAAATATAGCGTGAAATGCTATGAAATTTAGATCCAAGGTTCAGTTTGATTTTGTCTCAAATGGGTTTTTTTCGCTTATGAAACATCCCAGAAAAAAGTTATAGCAAAAATTCCACAATGACCTATTTGAAGTAGCGAAACCCTAGAATCCAAAGCTCTGATACCAAATTTTATGAAACCAGCTCACAAAAAGATAGATCAACGCCTTAGAATTCATCCTCTTCGAGGGGGAAACCTCCTTTACATTACACAAATGAATAATTATTTGATGACTCAAATGACAAAACCTCCTTTCTAAATATAGAAGTCTAAGGAGTCACAATATAACCCAGCCGACCTAAGAATAATAATATAAAGACACAAAAATAACAATAGAGGGATTCTATGTGGCACAGTAATAACAATATGGGGACAACAGCGGCACAACAATATTAATAAGGGATATAACTACAATAGTAATGGGGTAATCACTAGTATTATAGGGACCTAACATCACTGGCCAAATATGGGCATGGGCGATTGGGTCATTGGTTAGCTTACTTAAATTCGGTAAGTTTAAAGAAGCTAAGAACGAGATCTGCGAGTTATCCTCCATCGAAAAAATATTTTGGATATCTATATGAAAAGGGGTCCTTTATGGGGAAGTCTTAGGAGAACCACCACAATGGGTGTCTTATGGAATATCCAAAGGAGTGGTGCATGGGCTTCCTAAAGGGGTAGCATGTGGGGACCCTTATGGGGTGGTGAAGGGTGTACTTTGACAAGTAGGGGCCCCGAGAAAAGATGCACCAATAAATAAAGATCCAATAATAGTGGTTTTGTGACGTCCTCTATGGCTAAAGTGTAGGAGTCCTAGCACACTTCCCGATATCGGGGGGAGGTTTAAAAAATGTCTAGATCGATGGGGAGCCGTGAGGTCCCCTATGGTGTTGATTAGATTGTGTGCTTCTTTGTGTATTGTGAGGGAATGAGATAAATATTAATGAAATAAAACCAAATACATAAAACAAAAGCGAAAATAAAAATGGTTACTTTCCTTTTAAAATTAAGTTATGTGATCAATCAAACAAAAAATGATTTTTGTTTGTTGCGCATGATAAAAAAATATTATGCAAACCTAATCGTACTTACCACTCTCAAAGTAACTGGGCCTTGCGAAGATATATTATGATGGGTCCTGGGGAAATGTCCCAAAAGAACTGACGACACCTTCCAACAGTTGAAGAATCAACCAAGGTAATGGAAATGAGGCTCAAGTGTTGTATTCACCATCAACTATAGCAGAATGATACCCTGAATTTTGGCCACTAAAATACCTTCGTCCCACGGGAGAATTCGAGTCTTTAGCTTCTTGGTAGTTAGTTACCAGTACCGAGCACTAGATGGGTCAAGTAGTCCCAAAGAGTACCACACGCACTAGACCTAAGTCGAACCCCCTCTAAATCTTGCTTTTTCCATGCTTGGGTATTATTTTCCATGGGATGATTGAAGGATTTTAATCTCCCTAAAAAGTTAACAACTATGTTTCAAAGGTGTAACATGACCATGGCATCTTATGGGATGCCTACCACCAATGGTCCTAACCTAAACTATAAATTTTTTGGTGGCCCCTGTGGGGAAACTTAGTTTATTTTGTTACATTTTTAGCCTATTTAAGCATTCTTAGCCCCTTTTTGACCATACATATTCCACCTTTTTACCATCCCTTACCACCATATCATGATCATATTTATCATATTTTGCCTCTTTTTGCATATTAAGGTAAAATAATTTTGTCTTTTAATTTTTAGATTTTTTAGTAAAAATTGGGTATTAAAAATTATTTTTGGCTGATCCTGCTAGTGATTCTCTCTCCTGTTGTGAGATACAGTGTCTCCCTGCTGCTTGTCAAAGCGCAGCTAGGGCTAGTATCAATCTTTGATTAGATCTACTTACTGTACATGCCTCAAGATCGTGGAGACCCAGGGATCGCCTCTTTCTTCTTCGCCGTCTCCTCCCCCTACCACAGAAGTTATGTTCAACTCTCTACTAGCTTCTTTGCCTAAGAAGAAGAAGTCAGAAGCCACCAAGTTTGTCTAAAAGCTTGAGGATGTACCATAGGTCACCCTTCCTCCTGAGGGCCCAATCTAGGCCACCTTGTACCTGGAAGATCAAGCCTTGGTGGGTCAGTTCACAGGTCTTTGGCCCTCTCCAAAATTGATGGAGATCTAGGTTGTCAAGAACTGGATCCCTCTGATCAAGAATAGCGTAACTTCATACTTCCTGGGAAGAGGTTACTTCTTGTTCGAATTCAACACAAAGGAGGATAAAGACTTGACTTTCAGGAATGGTCCCTATTTCATGGGACCCCAGGGCCTCTACCTCAACAAATGGACCCAAGACTTTGATCCTGCCATGGATGTTCTGACAGCACTCCTTGTTTGGGTTCGTCTCCAGAACCTCCTAGTGCACTGTTGGAACTGGGATTCGCTCAAGCACATAGGCAATGTCCTGGGAAAATTCATCGACAAGGCAAACAACAAGGATCAGTATGATTGCACTCAGATATGTGTTGAGTTCGAATTAGAGGTGGGACTTTTGGAGGCCATTAAAATAAATGTTGGTAGCTGGATGCATGTGCAAAAGCTAGACTATGAGCAACTCCCATTCAAGTGCCAAAAATGCCACATCTACAGCCATTTTGCTAGAGGGTTCCCGAAAAAAGGAAAAGCAGAAAAAGGGAAGGAGGACAGTTGGAATCAAGTTAAGAGGACAAAGACCTCTCACAAGAAAAATGGGCCCCCAAATGGTCAAGGCCCTCAGCTAGCCTCTGCCCAAAATGGACCTCCACAGAAAAGCCAAGAAAATAGGTACAAGATCTTAAGCTCCGCAGAAGAGGTTCCACGGGAAGAGGAAATGCAATATAAAACCCAAGATAAAGGGACCTCAATAGGATCAAGAATAGAAGAAAGTGTTACTGAAATACATAAGGAAAAACAATCAGAAGCCAACAAGGAGGAACAAGTCTTGTAGGAATCAAAGGAGGAAGCGGAATAGGAGATTCACAAACAGCGGTTAGAAGATCGTCACGGGGATGAAAATCTACTAGAGAAAAGAGAGAGCAGGAAACCTACAAAGACAAGCTTTAGGGTAGTTAGCCCACTCTAGAGAAACTCCTTGCTAAAAATATGAAGGTGACAAGAAATCAGGCACAGGGTTCCAAGGGGGTCCATCAACATAAAAATAAATAATGAAGATAGTCTCCTAGAATTGCAGAGGAATGGGGAGTAGAATGAAATAAGAAGCAATGAGAAGTATGATAAGAATAGAAGCCCTAGATATTCTTCTAATTCAGGAGACAATAATGGAGGAGAATGACTTTCTCCAAATCGGTAAAAACATTTGGAAGGAAGGCAGAGGTCAAGCCGTCTCAGCACAGGGAGCCTCTGGGGGGTTGGGCTCTCTCTGGAATAAATCCAAGTATTTTTTGGTTACAGAGATCCTCAATGCCCATTGGTTGTTTCTGAAGCTACAACACATGGACTTGAGGGAGGCATTTTATCTCTTCAATGTCTATGTCCTAGTAAATGCAGGGGAGAAAAGGGCTTGTTGGGACTCCATCAGGCAATTGTAGGAATCAGAGAATTTGGAAAACATCATAGTTGCTGAGATCTAAATCTCACCTTGCATGCGGAGGAAAAGCAAGGAGGCAGTATCATAAGGGATCCAGCAAGGGAGTGGGTGGAGGATCTCATGTAGGACTGGGATCTGCTCGACATCTCTCCTTCCAATGGTAAGTACACCTAGTCTAACAAAAGAATAGGGCCTGAGCACATTGTTGCAAGACTTGATAGATTTTTGGTGCAGATTTCCTTTCTTTTGCTTGGTCTTGTGTCCGAATGCACATCCTCCCTTGCAATGTTTCATATCATAAGCCTATTAAGCTTTAGATACTGGATCATAATGATCTTGGCCCTATTCCTTTTAGATTCAGTCAACTTTGGGTCAAGAATCTTGAGTTTCTGAACTTGGTTCAAGATTGTTGGAAAATTTCGGTGAAGAGCTCTGCCTTCTACATCTGGGAGGAAAATCTTAGAAGACTAAGGGTTGTCCTAAAATCATGGGCCAAATACCTCTCCAACCCTGTAATAGAGAGAAAATTTTCCCAAGACAGACTTGATCAACATCATGCCCAAAATGAAGATGCAGAAATCAATAGAGATGTATTAGATAAGGAGGCTGATCTTCAACAAAATTTCCATAAAGCTTGCCTCTCGGAGGAAGAATATTGGAGACAAAAGCCTCAGAGTGTATGGCTTAAAGTGGGAGACAGAAATTCCACCTTATTTCACAAACAAGCCCAATCTAGAAAGAGCTTCAACTCTATTGTAGAAATTAAGGAAGGGAACTCTATCCATAAGGATTTCAGGAGCATCAAGAAAGTAGCTTTCACTCATTTTAAAAAACTTTATAGTGAAGAAGGAGTGACGGATCCAAACTCAAAATTCTTGGGGGCGGTCCTTACTAAGATCTTCCCTGCAATGAATCAACATCTTGAAGCAAAGATCACTATAAAAGAAATAAAGGATGCTCTCTTCGACATGGAGCCCGACAAAGCCCCAAGCCCGGATGGCTTCACCGCAAGATTACTCCAATCTTGTTGGCAGATTTTGGAAAACGACCTCTACAAAATGATCTTGAAATCTCAAAATTACCCGAATAGAGGGGGCAGCACCAATTCTTCCTTCCTTGCCCTCATCCCCAAGGGAAAGGGCGCTAAGGCTGTCAATAGGTTCCATCCCATCTCTCTTTGCAACATTGGATATAAATTAATCACAAAGGTGATCGCCAATAGGCTAAAAGTTATCCTCCCAGCCATCATTCAGGAGAATCAAGGCAGGTTTGTTCAAGGGAGACAGATTGCAAACAACTTCATTCTAGTTCAAGAAGTGATTCATTCAAGCCTACAACGCAAAGAGAAGGGTATGGTAATCAAACTAGACTTGGAAAATGCTTTTGATCGCGTCAGACTTAGTTTTCTTTGGGAAGTCATGCAAAAATTTGGCTTTGGAATGAATTTTATCAATTGGATTCGAGCTTGTATTGCCGATCCTTGGATCGCTCCCTTGGTGAACAGGAGAGCAACATACTTTTTCAAAGCATCAAGAGGACTCAAGTAGGGTTTCTCCCCTTTCCCCGCTTCTTTTTATCCTACATGTTTCTGTCATCAGTTTCTATTTAGATCATAAGTTGGTTGATCAAGAGATCTTGGGGCTCAACATTGCCAAAGGGGTTAAAAATGTAAACCATGCTTTGTTTGCCGATGATACTCTCCTACTAGAGGCTGCCATCGCCCGATCCACCTTAAGGTTCAAGGCAGTACTGGATGAATATTGTGAAGCTACAAGCAGCATTTTAAACAAAGGGAAATGCAATGTTTTCTGTTGGAATATCTCTGCCAACACCCTCACCGCTATCTCTAGAACCTTAGGCTTCTCTTCCTCCCTCAATTGGACTTCCTTTATCTATCTAGGCCTTCCTATCTTCCGTAAACTTGCCTACAACAAAGACTGGTTCCCTCTGCTAGACAAATTCAAGGAAAAAATTCAAGCTTGGGGATTCACTGGGCTAAATCTTGTCAACAAAACAGTTCTCATCAAATCCTTACTCAGTAGCCTACCCATCTTCCAATTCTCTGTTATCCTAGCTCCAACTGGCATCATCATGAAAATGTAAGCCTTCATCCCCAAATTCTTTTGGAAAGGTGAAAATCACAATGAAAGAAGAATCCCATTGGTAAGCTGGGATAAAATCTGTAATCCTTTGAATGGAGGAGGTTTGAACTTTAAGGATCTCAGTCTTCAAAACACAACCATGGGAGCCAAGATTTTTTGGAAAATCATTGGTCCTCATCCAGGCTAGTTGCAAAGAGCATTATGGAAGAAGTATTTTACTAGGGCACGGAAAAGATGCTTAGACAATTCCCTACCCACCACCGGATCGCAATTGTTAAAACTCTGTCACAAAGAAATTCCTCTAATTAAAAACAACACGTTTTTGATACCCGAAAATGAAAAAGAAATAGGTCTCTGGGATGATAGTATCATGATGTACCCTCCCCTGTCGAGCAACGACTCCCTTCAAGAGCTATGTTCGTGGTTGGATGGTGCTAGGCTCTTTACACTTTGGGACATCTTGACATGGACAAGCAACACTTGGTTGCGTTGGCACCTGTCGCCCATGCCAGTTGAGTTGACTAATGATCAAGACACTCTACTCAAACTATTGAATGGGAAGGCACATCTACATGCAGGGAAGAAGGACGCCCGTGGCTGGGAAGCTAAGCTTGGAACATATACAGTAGCGCAGGGGTATAAATCATTGCAGGAGCATCCACATGTTCCACTAGATCCTGCTGTGTGGAAGGGTCTATGGAGTTACAAGACCATGCCAAAGGTGGAATTTTTCTGTTGCCTGTTATGCCACAAAGGAATTCTTACTGAGGACAAGTTAAAGAAGAAATGATTCCATGGACCCTCACGATGCCAATTGTGTTGTGACAACAAAGAGAATGCCCGTCACTTAATGTTGGAATGCAAATACTCAGTAGAAATCTGGCAGAATCTCTTGAGCCACTGGAAAAGAGTGTTCATCTTGTTAATTTCTATCTCTGATTTATTTGCAACCTGGCGAAATTTTTATCTAGGAACACTTCCAAAAAATGAAAGCTTTAAGGCTGCTTGGATCTCCTTGCCGAAATTTATCTATTAGCAAATTTGGCTTGAGAGAAATAGAAGATTTTTTAGAGATGAAGGGAAAAATCCGAAATTTATCATAATCAAGATAAAAAGTCAATGGAAAGAAATTCTTGGTGAGATTTTGTCGGATTCGAACCTAAGTCAGTAGGACTTAGATTGGGGTGCTTCGTTGGATCTCTATTTCTCTGGAGAAATAAGACATCATAAGGAAAAAAAAGAATGGCAATTCAGAGGGAAGGAGAATAAATTATCAGAATGGCTCACCAGGCAATCCAGGCATACCTTGTTCTTTGATGGGGCAGCGAAAGGAAACCTCGGTATGGCAGGGGTAGGAGGAGTTATAAAGAACAAGGAAGGAAGAATTGTGACTAACTTTGCTTGGGGAATAAGGTACTCCACAAGTATCCAAGTTGAAGCCTTGGCACTTTTTCAAGGTCTCAAGCAAGTCAAGGCCCTTGGTTTAACAAAGGTAAATGTTACCGGAGATTCTCAGTCCATTATTAAAGTCATAGTGGAGAATTCTCCTCCTATTGATCTTAGATTAGCTAGAGTGGTGTCAAGAATCAGACTTTTGGTGAAATCTCTTCAGTCTGTTAATTTCTTTCATGTATTGAGGGAGAACAATAAGGATGCTGACTTGGAAGCCAACAGAGAGGCGCCTCTTGCAACTAGCTCTCTCTTGAGAGATGGGGTCGAGGAGTGGGAATCCATTCCATAATCTTGTTCTCATGTTTTACTGCATTATACTAAATCAGTTTGTTTGTGTCCATAAGATAGGGAAAATAATGGAAATGGATGCTCTAGCTATGAGTAAGAAACATTGGCACCCAAACCTTGGGGCCTTTGATCATTTGGTGGAAGAAAGTTCATGGGCTTGGCTCAAATTATTGTAACCGATGAAAGGCATTTTAGCCACAGTTCTAATATAAACCCATACCCATTTTTGTAAAAAAAATATTTTTGGCGGAAACAGAATTTCCCTTAATGGCTCCATTGAAGTCTTATGTGCAGGACAACTGGGCACAAAATAAATGTATATTCAAGAAGTATAGGAACCAAGAATGGATAGAATCCTATTGGCACACTCCTAATGATTCATAACAAGCCTAGTCAAAGTTGGTCAAACTTGACCAGTCACTTACGAAATCCCTTGATTTAGGGGCAGTTTTGTGGAATATTCCCATTTTTTGTGCAATAAAAGGGATGCATTCGACCATGTTAGGTGGAATATGATTCTTGTTGGTTGTTATAGTCATTTTAGCTAATTTAGTTACATTATTAGCCTATTTAAGCACAACAACTAAGCAACTATGGATATTATTATTACTATTTGTGACTTCTCTATTTCTGAATATAATTTGAAGAACTTGCCTTCTATTTCTTGTTGTGATTGTTATGGGATTTGATTGTTGATCTACTGTAGCTAGTAGTCTTCAGGTGTACCAAACAAATATGGAGGTCCCCCATTCTAAGCTAAGAACACTTCATTGTAATTGTTGTGCATAATTGTTAATATCTTAGATTGCTAAATATTTCCTTTACAATTTCTTGTGAATATTTTTTGAGTCAATTCATTGTATGTCATAGCCATTTATATTTTTGAAGTGATTTCCTTTTAGTAATTGGTTTAAGTAAGGAAGGACAACCTAGGCATCTAAGTTAGATCTTCTTCCTTGTCAGCTAAGAATTGAATTGGAAATTGTGTTTATGAATTTAATCTTTTCTACTTTCTTAATTTAATTGTGTTATGCTTTATGGTGGAATTGGTTTTGTTGGAATAGGAATGATGAGGAAGGATAACCAGGACCTCTAAGTTAGAGCTTCTTCTTTGTTGGATATACTCCACATAAAATCTTTGCACATTTTCTTTTAGATTAGAATTTCAATGCTTTCTTTCCAACTAGTAATTTACATTTGTAATATGCATTTCCATTATTTTCATCTAAGCACATACTTCCTACATTATTTAAAGCTAAGTTCCATATACCTTGGTGTGCTTCTAAGTTTACTAACCTAGACTGATATTAAAACAAATACTCTAGTTCAACTCCATAAATTAGGCTGACATTTTTGGCGTCGTTGCTAGGGAAGCAAGCTTAGATAAGAGTTAGTTAGGAAGATTGTTTAGAAAATGTATATATATATATATAATAACAACAACAACAACAACAAGAAAACATAAAAAAAAAAAACACTTTTCATTATGGTTATTCATGCTTAGACATATAAATTAGAAAGGTAGATCACCAAAACAAAACCCCCAACCACTAACAAAAACTCATTAACTACAAAATCCATTTGCAAAACAAAGATCTACAAAACATGATTTTAAAGAAGTTATTTAGAGAAGGAGGTTATGCCACCACAAGGATCTTCTCATATCCTTTTCCACAATTTAGAATGGTCACTAGGGATGGATCTTCATTTCAAAAGATAGAAGAGGAACAAAGCATCGACCATGATGAGGATCCACAAGAAGAGAATCTAGAAGCTTCTTCTAGAAAAAACCACCACAGATCTACATGGTGGGAAGGAGCACAAAAGGAACACTACACTGTCATCAAAGAAGCATACTCTAGAGAAAACTCTGAGTCACAAGAAAGCAGGGAAGAAATAAACAACTCTCAAGACAAGCAAGGAGAAATCTCGCCCCAGCAAATCAACAGTTATGAGGATTCGAATAATGCAGAAAATAAATCTTCATTTAACAGCAATGCAGATCTCCCGGACCAAACTTCTTCTCCTACTATCTTCAAAAGAACGAACACAATAGATCGCGAAGCTAAGACACCAATATTCCAAGAACCATAAGAGATGAAGGAGATGCAAGATAAAGGAAGTTGGAAGACCGTAGAGAAAAAAAAAAGAAAGCTACAACACCAATCTCGCCAAGAAAGACGAGGAGCCAGACAAGTAAAAATTAAGAAAATTGTAAGTCCGATAGACCAATTTGGTCTCAGTGGACGTTAACCATCATCATCATCATCATCATCATCAATTATCTTTGTAAGGAGATCAATGAGTTATGGATCACATCCAATGAAATTCAAACAATAGAGCTAGAAACTGAAGAAAATCTAGAATATGTATTACAAGATGCCTTGCACATTCATGATTTTGAACAAGTTCCTCAAAAAGAACTTTGTGTTAGGACAGTTGAGGAGAATCAAAGACTTAAAGATCACACTCAAACTTGGTTTTAGCTAGTCATTAGGCCACAACGCCACTCCATTTTTCAAAATTACTTCGCATCAAATATTTATGATCAACTAACTTTTCTTGTTCAAACATTCATTAAGGTATATTTTCCAAACTTGGATATGTGTCTATGTATGATCTTGTTACGCAAATGGATGCATTAGAAATTCTCTTATAATTAGGAGAATGATTTATTTTTCTATAATAGAGTAGGATAGAGTAGAATAAATAAATAAATAGGTAAAATGAGTTCACAATAAGGCTTTTGGTTCAAACTCTCATGAATAATTCTTCAAATCGTTGTTCAATATTCATTTGGAAGGATTTCATGGAAAAATAAAGTAAGAACAATCATATTTTGGGTAACTAGTGAGCTCCAGTATTGTAGCAATAATGCTACAACTCCTGAGGCTTCCTGTCTCTCATTTTATCAACCCGGTTGTTCGTACAAACTTGGAAGCGACGGTGCTATATGCACAAGTACTAGCTCTTGTCGGAGCTGTCACTTGGTCAGCTGGCACAAGTCCGCTAGCGCTCAAGCCAACTTCTATAGGCTCACAAAAGAAGCTTTATCAATGATGGATGAAAGCTAGCTCAAAGGAGACTAAGCTACTTGACAAAAATGAACTAAAAGTAAATCAAAGCATGTAAACCTAGGAAACCCTAATTTAACTAGTCTAATCTCTATAAAGCAGTGAAGATGAGTAAAACTTCTACCAATGCTGCTACTACATCTAATAAGTGGAACTGCATGGATCTAAACTACTGGCATTATAAAAGACATGTTTTTGTACTTTTTCATTAAGTAGGTGGAATGATTGTGATTTTGTACTTATTAGGGTTTGGTTGTGCAGATTGGATGGAGAAGGAAGGAAAGCATGGGACAGGTTGGGGAGACTAGGTGAGGTCCCTCTGGACCCTTGGCATTCATCCACAGAGGTTTTCCACGTTCAGAAGCTCGGCAACCGCGTGAATGACCTCCTACAGGATGTCTGCAGGGGATCCTACAAGATACTCAGGGTTTTCTACAAGATGTCTCTAAACTGCTACAGGATGGTCTACCGTGAAGGATTGAAGTGAGGGAAAGGTGATGGACGGGTAGGAAGGGATGTGTGAGGTAGGGATCAAGCCGGTGATGGCTCAAGAGTGGAAGGATGAGATGGGAAACGGGTGTAGGGAGTGTGTTGGAGTGATGTATGTGAAAGGTCAAGGAATGAAGCTACGTCAAGGAGTGGGAGACTTTTAGGAAAGGACAGAACGCAGTGTAGGTCAAAGAAACGTGGTGGTTGCATGCAGGGTCAAAATGGAAAGGATGGCAATGAAACGAGAAGGAGGAGAGTGTAAATGAAACAAATGATCAAAACTATTACCAAACCAGAAATGCATCAACCTACATTAAGTGTGCAATGAATTCTTTGAACAGTAATCCCAAAACGCAAGGAGAAATACGTATGGGGTTGTGATGAAGAGATATGTGATGAGTGTAAATGACAAGGAAGCATCTAAATCCAAACCATAACTATATAAAACAAGGTAATGCGTGTTTTTGGTGGTCTGCTATGGGCTGCACCCCAATCTTCAAAAGAGATGGCAGTGAGCCTTCACAACCGTTTTTGCTGGAGCTCTAATGGATGTTATATATTCTCTGCTACACTAAGAAAGTGGAATCAATCGTACCATAAGCAAAATCTATCTAACTCAGAAGAGAATCAAATTATCAAACTGTCATTCGAATTGCATGTGTAAACGAAACTCAAAGTGCTGGAAATGAAATGGAAACAACACTACAACAGAGGGGATCTATGGCTCTCAGGTTGGGCCCTAACCTGAGAGCTATAGTCTCCTAAAAACTCAGAAATAGATCACAAACTGCCTTCTTTATTCATAAAACTGGTGTCATGCCGAATTGGCTTACAAAAAGGAACAAAACAGAACTGTGCTCCGAAATTACAATGATAATGCGAGAGTTTCAACAACCATCTAAGGCTAAGGCCTTCACATTTATACAAAAACGATCAGCCACCGAGTGCCCTTGATTTTAGGGGCTCGGCTGTCCAACTAGAGTTTGACTGCGGATCCTGTAGGGCAGTCATAACTACTGCTCTCGTAGAATAGTTTATGACTGTTGTTCATGTAGGACAGTTGGCTGCTTCGTGAGCTCGGAGGGGAGATGGATTGGAGCTCGGAGTTCTCGGTGGGAATCACAAGGAATGTCCCAAGACTGTGGACATCTCTCCACA
>APFE030376879.1:0-22959 GCA_000404065.3 Pinus taeda | reverse complement strand
TATCCCGATGTGCCTCTCAAGTAGCGCAATACATGCTTGCCCACCTTCTAGAAGAGCTTGGTAGGCTTAACCATAGCTCTTGAAAGCTGGTTAACTGCATAGCATATATCAGGTCATGTATTGACCAAATACATCAGCGACCCCACCAACTGTCGATAAACAGTGGCATCCTCCTTCCTCTAACCTCCAGGAAGAGGAGTATCAACAGGCTTGCAGCCATGCATGTTGAACTTCTCCAGTATCTCCCGAGCATACTTGCCCTGAGAAACAAACAGTCCACCATTGCGTTGCCATATTTCCAATCCTAGGAAATAGTGAAGGAGGCCAAAGTCCTTCATCTCAAACTCTGTAGCAAGATCCTTATTGCATGACAGTATCGACAGCTCATCACCCGTTAGAATCAAATCATCAACATACAGTACAATGATAAGCAACTTACCCTCCACCACAATCTGGTATAGGTTAGGATCCGCCTCGCTCTTGGAGAATCCAAGTCCTGTGAAATAGATGTCTATTCGTGTGTACCAAGCACGTGGTGCTTGCTTCAACCCATACAGCGCTCTCTTGAGCCTGCACACATGCGACTCGCTGCTGAAGACTTCAAAGCCTTCGGGTTGCTCAATGTACACCTCCTCCTCAATGACTCTGTTGAGGAACACAGTCTTCACATCCATCTGATGAATGTGCCATCCCATCTGCACTGAGAGAGCAAGAATCGTCTGTATGGAAGAATACCTTGTGACAAGTGCAAAGGACTCCTCATAATCGATCCCCTCTATCTATGAAAAGCCTCGGGAAACGAATCTTTCCTTGTACTTCTCCACACTCCCGTCAGCTACCTGCTTAACTTTGTATATCCATCTCGAACCCACCACTGATTTCCCTTCCGGTCTAGGAAAAATCTCCCATGCACTATTTCTCACAATAGAATCATACTCTTCCACCATGGCGTCTACCCATGCAGGATCCTCCACAGCTTCCTCGAAAGATGATGGCTCAGTCACAACACATTTGCTCATAAAAGCCATGTATCTAGTGTACCGATCAGGTGACTGTCTCTGTCTACGTTGGGCTGTAGGTGGTCCTACAACTTTCTCTGCATCTTGAGCCAGTCGCTCAGCTTCTGTCAAGCGCTTTCGCACTCTAATGGTTGGCACTGCTTGAGTGGTCTCTTCCACTCCATGAACCTCGTCCTGTGGCTGATCCTCATCCTAAAGCTCATCCTTAGGAACTAATAGCTCCTCATCTGCATGCAAGTGTAGCTCCCTCTCAAGCAAACACTTCATGGTTTTCTCCTCCTGAAATTTTATATCCTGTCGCACAACAGTTTTACCACTGTCTAGCAAATACACACGATAGTTGTGGGGCGTATCAGTGTACCCCACAAATATCCCAACCTCTATGGTTGGCTCCAACTTCTTCCTGGCATCCTTCGTCACATGCATGTAAACGTTAGCACCAAAAATCCTCAAATGAGAAAGATCAGGCTTCTTACCAGAATAAGCCTCCTCGAGTATACTCATTCCAAGTATCTTATGAGGACAACGGTTCTGCACATAAACTGCTGTATTGCATGCTTCTGCCCACAAGTGAAGGGGTAGGCCCTGATCATGCAATATCGCCCGTGCAGCACCCACGATCGTTCTATTCTTCCGATCAGCTACCCCATTCTGTTGTGGGTTATGGGGAGCTACGAGCTCTCTTCGAATCCCTTCTGCCTTGCAGAAATCCTTGAACTCGTCCGAGATGTATTCACCACCATTATCACTCCTAAGAGCCTTCACCTTCTTCCCCGACTCCTTCTCGACTAGTGCTTTGAATTCACAGAACTTTGAAAATGTCTCGCTCTTCTTTTGCATGAAGAAGATCCAGCCCTTACGAGAGAAATCATCAACAAAAATCACATAATACCTGTGTTTTGCTGTCGAAGCAACTGAGAAAGGTCCACACATGTCTGTGTGAATTCTCTTAAGGATCATCGTGGCGCGACTATCCTTCTCGTGAAAGGTGGCTTTCACAAACTTCCCCAAAGTACACCCCTTGCACTAATCTGACTGTGTAAGTGTGCCTTTAGGAAGCCCTGTAGTGATCTGCTGCAGTATCTTCAAGGCTCCATGGTGAAGGTGACCCAATCTCCTGTGCCAAAACTCATCATCATCTCGGCTCACCAATCCTTCTGCCTTGCCTGCCATTGTTGCGCATCCATCTACATGCACCTAATAAAGGTTCCTTACTCGAACCCCTATCTTCCGAGTCTCACCAGTTGTCTTGCTACGTAGGAAAGCTTTTCTCTTACTGAAAAGAACATCATACCCCTTGTCTTCTAACATCGTCACAGAGATAAGATTCTTCTTCAATCCTGGAACATGCATGACTTCCTTCAATACGAAGGGTTTACTAGACTCCCTCTCAAAGGAAATGGTACCAATACCGGTCACACTGTATGTACCATCATCGCCCATCTCGATGTGCACTCCAAGATCTTTGTCCTCCAGATCAGAAAACAAATCCGTATCTCCCATCATGTGAAAAGACGCACCACTATCCAAGAACCACACCCATCCCATCACACTTGAAACCAAGCATGCGATCAATGAAAAATCAAGCTCAAACTGTGAGGCTAGAGCCTCTCCTGCTGCAGATCCAACAGCTTGCTTGTTCTTCTTCTTCTACAGACAATTAGTGGCATAGTGTCTGTGCTGGTGATAGTGAAAACACTTCACCTTGGACATGTCCTGCTTCTTGCCTTTTGCACCAGACTGAGAATCTTTCTTGCTCTTCCCTTTCTTTTCTTTATTAGCCAAAGCGTAATTTTCTTCATCAGCTCCCTTTGATGAAGATCCATCCCTGGTACTCTGCCTGATCTCCTCTTGCACAAGATCTGACCACAGTCTTTCCCATCCTGGAAATTTCTCCTGACCATTGACAGAGTCCTGATAGGAATGGCAACTCTTCGGAAGACCAAGGAGAGCCAAGCTCACCAAGTCCTCATCATCGACAGTAACCCCCACACTTCCCATCTCATCTTGACATTGAGTGAACTTCGTGACATACTTGGGCATACTGTCACCCTTCTCGCATTTGATGTTTCTGAGTTTATCTTTGAGTGCCAGATTCCTCTGATCGCTCCTACTTTGGAATAATTCTATTAACAATTTCCACATCAAATATGGAGTAGCCTTTCCATGGAGGCTGGACACAAGGTGATCCCTCACGCCCTCCAACAGAATCCTTCAACATTTTGCGGTCTTCTTTTGCCAAGCATCAGCTTGAGTAGCATCAGTAGGCTTTGGGACATCCGTCTCTATGAACTCCTTCAGCCCGTTATCATCCAATATTGCCTCCATCCTGTCCTTCCATGCAATATAGTTCATACTTCCCTCAAGGGCATACTCCAATCGCAATCCTGTGAAAGACATCTTAGCTTTGACACCAAGAAAACACTGCTGCAAATTCGAATTCCACCAGCTCCAACTCAACCGCTTCCGATCTAGAATTCGTGAGAACAAGGTATTTCTTGTACATAGATCGAATGTATGGAAATTCACCAGATATCTCACCTTCCAAAGGAAGGATGAATCCAGAGGCTACCTGTACCGATTACAGACTCTGCCTGAAGAAATAGAATGTAAACACTTCCTGAATAGTATATCTGATGATCAACAGCTCTGATACAATGTAGAAATTTTGAATAATAAACACATATTCAATGGAGATTATCCTGATCATGTACTATTGTGGAATACATACACAATACAGAAGCTCCTCTACGTTGATCATCAATATAGCAGCATCAATAACAATAAAACATCAAGAGCATGCACACATTAACACAGTATGTAACCCGGGGAAAGATTACAGCTGAAAACCCCACACTATCTATATATTAATGATTGAGAACATGTAACATTACAATAGTCAATACTTCTCACAAGTATCCAGCACTATCTCCACCTGTTACACACAATACAGCTCGGATCTGATTTCCAAATCTATTCCACTGCTTGCCTGCCTCGACTGCTCAATACCTGCTCAAGAATGGATGAGAATGGTTCAGCCAAACTCGTATTTACCTCAAAAGAATCACTCACACTAGGAATCATGTGAGCAGAGGCTATAATCACTTGGCATTGGCCAATTCTCATTGGCATAACTCAATCCCATTGATTGTGCAAATCCTCATGCACAACTATAGTCACAACTGATAGCAATCTGATTCTCTAACACTTGTCCCTGCTGAACTGAACATGCACTGACATGCAACCGAGTTAACTGATGTATTCTTTAGTTGCATTAAGAGTTAATAATTAGTTTAACAACTCATCATTAGTCTGTTTGCAGTTAGACTAATTACAACTAGTTTAATCAAGTCAAACTGAACACAACTCCATCAACTCCACAATCAACTCCACCAAACTCAACTGATTGATTTCTAATTGAAGTCATGCATGCAACAACTCAACTGACCCACAAAGAAAACACATTTCCTTCTGACAGCTGCATGTGCCACATCTGTAGCTCAAACTGAAGTGCTCCAAGAGAGTAAGATAAAGTTTATAGTCTAAATATTATTATAAGCTAATAATATTTGATTGCTCTATAATTAGACTTGACAGTGTCACCGTTGTTGTCTAAAAATAGAAGTCCATCTATTTTTGCCAACTTGACCAATCAATCCATAAACAGCATCCTGCAACTCATAGACATGATCCATATGTCTAAAAATAGACATAGTCTAAAAATAGACTTTGCGGCATAATTTGCCTGCGGGCCCACTTAGTGAAGGCGACTCTTTTCACTAAGCTCCATCATCTTGTTGCAATCTCAACATATAAAATTATTTTATGTAAATTATGAGGGAGAGAATAGAGTGAGTGTGCTAGAGAATAAAAAAGTGAGAGTATGTGGAAGCCTAGATCAGTTTTAATTCCAAGAAGGTCAAAGAAATGAAAATCGGGCCACAAAAGAAGACAAAGAATTTTCTTAGTAGAAGTGTATGTAAAGGAATGAAATTCATAATTAATAATTATGAATTCAATATGTACATATGGAAATTTTAATTGGTAATTCTCTAAGAATGAATTTTGCAATAGAAATCCTTAGTGTTGAAATTATTATCCAAAGCGTGAACATGGTTTGAAATCGCAGAGGTACAAGAACAAAGTTCATGGGAACTCTATATGTTGGAGGTGAACCTCAACCATAGGTTATGGAAGGAAAGATTGTTATCTATAATGAACATCAAATTTGAATATTATTGATTTGGAAAATTGTTTAGATTGCCAGCCTGCATAGGGTTTAGAATCACCATTGGAATGAGCAAACAACTTGTTGAATGTGCTAACCATGAAATGATCCAGCGATGAAGGCAAGTCGCCATTGATGGTGCGTTGACAAGAGTATAAGTCTGGATGGAAAGTGGGGTCAAATTCTAAGTTGAACTTGGTGCCATTATAAGATGAAATCGCCTAGCACTGGGAGAAGTGGAAGCACTTATCTCCAAAAATGGAGGAACATGGTCAATTTATGGATGATCAACAATAGGAAATAGCACCAATTTGGTACAACATCATTTACTTATAGGAATGAGAACGAATTAGTTGATGGCATTGGGTGCACAACAAGTAATTGATCTAGATCATTGACAAGCTACCAAAAAAGGAATTGATACCTCCAAGAATCAAATTTAAGCCTAAGTTGGACAGATTAGAATTTGTATGAGTGCCAAAGAATGACTTTGTGCCTAGGTAGATAATTTATGAGCTTGAATATGCATTCCAATTTCATAAGGGTTGTCAAATTTCTCTAAAGAATTGGTGGGGTATCACTTTCCAGACTATGTATGTGTAAATATAGAGAATTTATGGCGCTTTATTTGTTAGCTGAATGCATGATCTAAGGTCATTGCCACATATGCGAAGAAATGTAGACAAAAGAGAATATTGATCATTAGTAATAGTTGTGTTGAAATTGTTTGCAATAACTATTTGTAACTATGTGAACGTGATCAAATTTTGGTTGACCTATGCATGAGGATGAAGTGTAATTTAATAATCCGCATAAAATATGAGAAATTGTGCAACAACGTGGGTTTTCCATGATTGGAACCTGAGTGAATTATGTCAGTTGACATATACAAAAACAACAATATTTATATTTCTTGAAAGAAAATAAAAATGTATATTTTATTTAGGTGTGTGATCCTTTGAACCTTAGTCTGTTATAAATACATTAATTGAAGTAGTGATTGAACCCACATTTTAGTGGAACTATTTGACCTCTAAGGTTGATATCGTAGATAATTTTTCAACCTCTTATCACAACTTTGAATGTGTTGAGGGCTATTGATATTTGGTAACTATCCACATACCTTTGTAATATCCCTCAATTTAATGCATTGAGGGATATTGCATATCTACTAGACATAACCACTTGAAGGACCTGACCTTGGTCACTATGATAGGTATTCTTCTCAATGTTTTTTCCTCATGTAATAACTCCACTACCATGCCTTCTTCTCATTTTTTTCTCCTCATATAGTAGCTCATTCTTTAAATTTTTAATTACTGGGTCGTCTCACAAACCCCATGCTCATGCTTTGCTAAATTATACAAGCCCAGGAGATGAACTAAATTAATTGTGCCAGTTGGCGAACCCTGGTATTGCACCAAGAGTGTTGCAACTTCCAGAGGCTCCTCAACTTTACTTATCAACCTGGGGTTCGTACAAACTTCGAGGTGACATTGCTATATACACAGTAGATGAATTCTACTCATGCCACCCTCAACCAGGTCACTTGATCATTAGGGCTCCAAGACCATTCCTCTACTGAACTTAAAGGAGATTAACTACTAAAAGCATAATTTAAAAGCTAGCCCTAGTGCCAGAAAGTAAATGCTTTTCAACCCTAACTTGTAAATGTTATTGATTCCATTCATGAAAAGCACAAGAATTATGCTAACTGCAGAAAGGAAACTACTCTAATTTGAAATCAATCATCTAGCTATCAGGTTTTCTTCAAAACAGAAGATCATTCTACAAATTCATAACGCAATAATGTATGCATTGTTTTTCTAATTCAAACTTGCAGATTAAGTAAGGTCCTAATTTCCAAATTCAGAATGAAAGAACTAATGCTATTCAATATTCCGTGGAAGAAAAATGAATGAAGGGAATGGCCTAGGTGTTACTTATGGTCATGGAATCCAAGATGAGGGGTCAACCTGCTCCTAAACTAAGTTATTCTATCATTTTAGGTAAAAATAGGGTCAGAACAAGCTGCTAGAGGTGTGTTGTAGGATGTTGCTACAAGATCCCTGTAGTGCTACAAGAAGTCCTGAAATGCTACAAGAAGTTGGCCGACACGGTTTGGAGGGTAAGGATGATGGGATGAAGTGATGGAAAGTTGCAAGGAATGTAGGGAAGGTGATTAAAACCCCTAACCAAGCCCAACACTTCAGGAAGGTTGGATTTGGGCTAAGACAATTTTTCATGGTGACAAAAAAAAAGATCAAGAACATGGGTTGGCATGCATCAAAAGAGGGTGGAGAAGTCCTAGATCGAGTCCGTGGAGGGATTCCTTGCCTGCAAATCCAACAACCCTACAACATCACATGCAGTTATTCCTCTTTTTATTTGCAAAATATTACAATTAAGGGTGGAAAATATGAATTGGATTTAGAAACTATATAACAAATGCTAAGAACTTGATATATGCAATGAAATACCTTTTAAGCTACAACAATCATATGTGAAGCAAGATGCCAAATGTAAACCTTTCAAAGAAATCATAAACAGGAAAGCACACACTTTTTTTGGGTTGTGATGGTGGGGTCCTCTAATGATGCTCCCATGAGAGAGATGAGATAGGGATCACAGTCAAGAATTTTTTAAGGATTATCCTCCATTGAACTACAACAACTAATCAACATTCTAAGCTAAAAGAAATATGAATAAAATCTACTGAACCACAAAACCTAATCAACATTCTAAGCTAAAATAAATATGAATAAACTCTACTAAACTGCAACAACTAATCAACATTCTAGGCTAAGATAAATATAAGTATACAAGAGGGACCTAGGCTGCTAGGGTTGGGCCCAAACCCAAAAGCTTCGGCCCTCTGAACTAACTCAGTGATCGATCAAGATAAAACTTCTTATTATCATTCAAAAAATGTCAAATACATCATCAAAATAATAGTCACAAGTTCTTTAGCTCAATGGCCTCTTAGCTATAATAAAATTTTGAATCATAATGAGTTCCTTAGCATGTTTATTTATACAAAAGGGTACCTACCAATAGATCCCTAGAAAATAGGATGTTTGTCTTTCTAACTCGAGAATAGGTGGATCTAGATCTCCCTTGAACTGCACTAGCTTGGCTGGCAATGATCTTGGCCTTCTTGGATGCCAATTACCTCGAGTTGAGGAAAGATAAAGTGGTGACGTTTTGTTGATTTGAGGAGATAAGGAGGTGGACAAACTCCTAGAATATCTCTTTTTTGTTTACTTCGAGCTCTTGCACTCAAATTATCTCAAAATTGCTTCAATTACTACATTTAACACACATTAGGCCACATTACATAACACCACATCTTTTACTCCTCACACTAAGCATAATATAACAAAATATGTAGATAAATGTGAGAAAAGATAATTTAATAAGTTGTAGGATGGAATTGTGATCCTTATGATATACCTATTGATGAGCTTCATCATCATCCATACTGAAATTGTTTCTCATCCTCTGAGAAACTCAGTCATCTATGTCCATGTCTTTCATGGCCCTGGTGGCCTCTTTGACATCTCAAGGTTCTGCAGATGGTGTGCCCTCCTGAGGATAGAAGCCTACATCCTTTGTTGAAAATAGAAACAAGAAATGATAAAAATAGAATCCAAAATATTCCAATTTAATTTGTCCTTGAAATAAATTGTGAATTTCGAATTTATTCTTAACAGCTAGTTGGAAAATATTAATTTTTTCATCTTGAATTAACTAGTTGGAGAAATTCAAGTTAGAAGTCTTTCTAAAGTCATGCAAGAGTTATCCCTTTGATTGAGGAGATACGATTGAGTTATTCCTGAAATCAAGGAGATAAGGTTGAGTTATATTTGAGTTGTAATTAGTTAACTCAATTTACTGAGTTAAGTCCAGTTAAATTAGTTCCAAACTGTTTGTGGAATTAATAGAGAGTTATCAGTCAGTTGAAGCATGCATGCATGCAACTAGTGCTACTCAGTTAACCGAAGATTCTCTCATTAGAAAATCATGCATGTCTATTCTAAGAAATACCCAGTTGAGTTAAATGTCAAGGACAATGTACTATCAGTTGCATATGTTTGCCAATAAAGGAAACCAATGCATGCAGTCAAGGTAAGGTTCCTTGAGGATTGTGCAGTTCTGACATGGTGTGAGATCAGTTTTGGAGGATCAATGTTCCACTTAGTTGAGATTCTTCCACTTGGTAACAGGAGGATCACCCAGGAGAAACTGTGCAAGGAAATAGGAGGCTTGGAGGGAAAAGGAGAAGGATTGTGAGAAGTCTTGATTTCCTGTGAGCATATTTGAGGATTGTACTAAGAGCTGGCTAGCTATGAAAGCTAAGGCTTTGTATGATTCTTATGTATTTCCATCTTTAATGATAATATAGATAGTGGGGTTTTTAGCTGAGGCTTTCCCCTAAGTATTTTTTGTGTTTCATGTGTATTGATTCTTCTTCTTATGGTTATATTGTTCAGCTCTGATTCAGCTGGATCTTTAAGCTTCTGCAAAGCAAATTGATAGCATAAGTAGATTATAGTATTTTTCTTTGGTATATTGCATTATTGGGTTAACCTACACCAGATTTTCTACATGGTCTCAGAGGGAGATATATAGAGAGAATTTCTACATGGTATCAGAGCCAACTTTATTAGAGCTGTGAGCAATATAATGAGAAGAGAATTCAAAGTTTGAAGTTCGGGGTTGTAGGTGCAAATCGAATTCATATCATACTTCAAGGTTAGAAAATGGTGTTCTATGGCTTGAGACTCGAGTATGCCTTAGAAGGCAGCTCGAATTACATAGCATGGAAAGATAGAATGGAGGTTGTATTAGAAGATAATGGTTTGAAGGATTTCATTGATCAAGAAATCCAAAAGCCATCTTCAACTAATGCACAAGAATTGGCTGAGTGGAAGAAGTGTGTGGCGAGGGCGAGACAGATCATCCTTGACGGAGTTCGATACCATATTGTCTCGAGTCTCCATGGGAAGGATTCTCCATATTCAATGTGGAAGACATTGAAAAACCTCTACCAAAACAGTAGCGACCAGAGGAAATTGGTGCTCAAGGATAAGCTTCAAAGAATCAAGATGGACAAGGGCGATACTATTTCCACATATCTGAACAAGCTCACCACCTATAGAGATGAGCTTGGAAGTGTGGGAATAACTATTTCCAATGATGATATGGTGAGCCTTGCTTTCCTTGGCCTTCCAAAGAGCTAGAATAGCTACTAGGAATCTATGAATGAAATGGAGAAACTGTCGGATTGGGAACAACTGTGGTCAGATCTCATGCAGGAGGAGATTAGGAGGAGCACACAAGATGGTTCTTCATGCAAGAATGATGATGAAGAAAATCTGGCCTTAGCAAGTAAGGCAAGTAAAGGGAAGGGGAAGGTGTCCCATTTCGAATCGGATTCTTCTCATGGAGGGAAGAAGGGTGACAAGTCTAAAGTGAGATGCTTTAACTGTCATGAGATGGGACATTATGTGACTAATTGCCCATCAAAGAAGTCCAAGAAGGGATCCTTGGAAGGATCAGAAGGTGAGGCATTAGCCTCTCAGTTCAAAATGGAATTTACTCTCATCACATGCATGGTGTCATCGATGATGGGTTATGGTTGGTATCTTGATAGTGGAGCCTCATTCCACATGACCAGTGATAAAATTTTATTCAGTGCCTTGGAGGAGAAAGACCTCAAGATGAGCATAGAGATGGGTGACGACAGAAGGTATAGTTTTTTAGGAGTAGGCACGGTTGCTTTTAAGAGGGAGCATGGAGCTCCTATCACCTTGACAGATGTGAATAATGTGCCTGGACTGAAGAAGAACTTGATATTAGTTGTGGTATTGGAAGACCATGGCTATGATGTGTTTTTTAGTAAGGGAAAGGTTTTCCTTAGACACATCACTATGAGACAGGCGAAAAAAATCAGTTCATGGGTTAAGAGCCTATATGCTCTTAAGGTTCAAGATGCATGCAAAGCCTTGAGGAGCAAGGAAAATGTTAGAGACTTCGTGGTTGAGAGGGAGAGTAAATTACTTCTCAACATGTAGCCCCAGGAGAAGTCTCAGACAATTGTGGAGGAGCCACAATTAGAGAAGCAAAGAGCAGACCGGGTGGAGGCATCCAGTCATGCAGAGACCTCCAGTGGGGGAAATTTCAAGCTAGGTGGGTAGAGGGATCACATGCAACCATACCTCCAGGTGTGAGGTGGGGCGATGTGAAGTGATAGTCCCAAGAAGGTTGAAATTGGGCAGGGTCCATTGAGAGGTTTTATCTCATGGATCGTACCTTGCTACGGGATCCCAAAGTACATAGTAGCGGGAGGAATCAGTGGGATTGATGCAGTCAGAGATCAAAGTGATAGACGTTACAATAGTCAGATACTAAAGAGAGCAGAGAAGGATTGACAACAGTGCAGGAAGGTAGAGTCGGCAGAAGCGCAAAGTTTTCAGTTGACAGAGGCAATAGCAGTCAGAGACTTTGATGACAAATGCATCATACTGATTTAGGTTGGATGTTTTTTTTTGTTTCTAGAGTTGCTGGAGAAACAACACTAGAGAGAAGTGTTTCATGCATGACATTCCAAAGGTTCAAGATCATGATTGAGTTGAATTCCTTTCTTGTTGATAAGGAGTGTTGAAAATAGAACAAGAAATGATAAAAATAGAATCCATAATATTCCAATTTAATTTGTCCTTGAATTAAATTGTGAATTTTTAATTTAGTCTTAACAGCTACTTGGAAAAGATTAATTAATTCATCTTGAATTAACTAGTTGGAGAAATTCAAGTTAGAAGTCTTTTTGAAGTCATGCAAGAGTTATCCCTTTGATTAAGGAGATAATATTGAGTTATTCCTTAAATCAAGGAGATAAGGTTGAGTTATATTTGAGTTGTAATTAGTTAACTCAGTTTACTGAGTTAAGTCCAGTTAAATTAGTTCTAAACTGTTTGTGGAATTAATAGAGAGTTATCAGTCAGTTGATGCATGCATGCATGCAACTAGTGCTACTAACTGAAGATTTTCTCATCAGAAACTCATGCATGTCTATCCTGAGAAAGACCTAGTTGAGTTAAATGTCAAGTAAAGTGTACTATAAGTTGCATATATTTGCCTATCAAGGAAACCTATGCATACAGTCAAGGTAAGGTTCCTTTAGGATTGCACAGTTCTGACATGGTGTGAGATTGGTTTTGGAGGATCAGTGTTCCACTTGGTTGAGAGTCTTCCACTTGGTAATAGGAGGATCACCCAGGAGAAATTGCGGAAGGAAATAGGAGGCTTGGAGGGTAGAGGAGAAGGCTGTGAGAAGTCTTAATTATGTGTGAGCATCTGTGAGGATTGTACTGAGAGTTGGCTAGCTATGAGAGCTAAGGCTTTGTATGATTCTTATGTATCTCCACCTTGTATGATAATATAGATAGTGGGGTTTCTAGCTGAGGCTTTCCCATGAGTATTTTCTGTGTTTCATGTGTATTGATTCTTCTTCTTATGGTTATATTGTTTAGCTTTGATTCAACTAGATCTTTAAGCTTCCACAAAGAAAATTGATAGTAGAAGTAGATTATAGTGTTTTGCTTTGGTATATTGCATTACCAAGTTAACCTACAACAGATTTTCTACATGGTCTCAGAGGAAGATCTGTAGAGAGAATTTCTACATCCTCCTCTCTGTTTTCCCACTTCTTCATTTCCTCTTCTTCATTCGTTCCTTCTCGTAAATCCAACAGCAGAGGTGGAATGAGATTGAGTCCAATCCAATTGATCTCTAATCTTTGCATGGCCCTTTTGTATAGGTGTTGGCTTGTTGGGGCCTGACCCAGGCTCAGAGTTAATTAGCCAAACAAATCCTGGTACTACTGCCTCTTTCGGCAACAATCCACGAAGTACGGATTGAGGTCTCACCCGAAGTAGTATGGGAAGGTGTTAGAACCTATTTTCTGCACCCTGGAGATGTCTGATGAGGTCAATTAGTCTGAGGTTTGACCCTGTGCACAGCTCGCCTCACACACTTTCCTGTACCTCACCGCTTGATATTCGGCCTTCGCACAACCCTTACTCAAGGCTAAACACCACGCTCTATGTTATCACCCAAGATCGTACTTGTATTGTACAATGATATTTAGTTGACTTCTTTAAGTTATATTCAACAGCATAAACCATTCATAAAGATGCGCGTAGTAAATAAACCATATAATTGTAGATTATATCAATCAAGTATTAACCCAAAAACCGACCCATAGAATTATAACCAAACTTCTCTTTATTAATTCCTTCCTCGGTTACAGACTCAACTCCGCCCTGCGCACTCAGATGCAGGGTCCACGCACCCAGCTGTGGACTACTAGGTCTCTGCACACTCAGCTGCAGAGCCTTCTCCTACTCTACGACTCAAAGACACACTTACACACTTAGACTCAATCTTATGCCTTCATCTTATCCTTCATCCATTCATTGTCTATTACAACTTAGAACCTTGCTCTATTTATACAATCCCATGGTCCACGGAACATGGGTAGGCCGACATTACATTACAAGACTAGGGTAGACAACCTTATGACTCTATCATACTTTCGCGCCCCGTGCTCGTAATTTGCGGAGCTTTATAACAAGATTTGGTAAAAACTTGGGCTTTAATCCCCTAAAACATGCCTTGGGGGGGATTCCATGCCGAACAGGACCCTAACACAAACATCATGACTTGCCCTCAAGTCGCTCGGTTAGCGCGATGATCTTTGCATGGAGTCTTGCCAACTGTTCTCGAGTTGTGCAGAGGTCCGCAACGCACTGAGATGTTGTTTGTTGAACCTGCTACATACACTCTGAGACCTCCGTGTCAGGAGTGCATCCCTGCCTCAATATGTACATCCCTTGCATGTAGGCAAGATTTCCTTTGATATCTGTCGTGATGGTGAAGGCCTCGTCGACCAAAGGCTGAAAGTGAACTTTTAAGACTGCTTCTTTATGACGTGTCACATCCATCTGTTCTTTCAACGCCTTGTCCTGCTGCATCCTCGCAAGCCTCTAAGTGAGGACCACCGTTTACGCAGTACCCCGGACACTGTCATATTGATGTTGGAGTTTACGCGCCTCTGTCTCTAAGTGCTAGATATTGGGGTCCTCCTACAGAGTTGTGAGAATCGCAAGTGATTCTTCCAACATGTTGGTGCAATTTCGCACTGCACCTCCAATTTCCTCCAATCCCGCTGTGATAGCGCCAGCGCACTATTCCCTAACTTCTGGGGGAGTGGATGGTTGTGTCTTTAACCACAGCTTGGAAATCTAAAGGTTCAGCTCCAACTGAACCTTTGTTGTTTCTTCCCTTGCCTCGCAGACCCCTGCTACTAACATGTGGATCTGCACCTCCGCTGGTATGTCTGTTGGGATGGCTAGCTCCGAGACGCTTCTGCAAGCATCATCTATCACCTGTATCAACTGTTGATTTTGTGATACCAATTCATCATGCTGCAAGCTGATTTGTTCCATATTTATCTTCTGTTCACTAAGAACTTGGAGCGCATGGCTCTCCCTAGCCCACAGCTCTGTAGTTATCTCATCTTGCATCCCATATAAGGTCTCGTGTGGAAGTGTAGCTAGACTGAGTCCAACACCTTTCAGCGCACTAAGAAAAGGCCTATCAGCCGCATTTTATGGTACTAGTGCCCCTTCCAATAGCACTATGGTGTTCATAATCCGTGCATGCAACATATGCTCTAATGCTATTGAGCCGACTGCGAGGTTGGTCAAGAGGGTACCAACTTGAGGGGGGCGCACTTGTAATTCCTGCAGTTGCGCTCTGAGGGCCCCCAACACAATTTGGTTCTCCTGCATGAAATCTTGGAGAGCCTTCGAGGTGACATTGCGTATTGTCTCACCGATATCATGTACATCACCCTCAGTCAGGTGATTGGGTCAATGGACAACTTCTAAGCCTTGCTCTTCTTACGCGACCCTGCCCGCTCTGTTGGGTGCTGGCGCTTCAGCTGTGTTGACATAGTTTGTCAGTCCGTGCCTTCCTCTACGGTCACTACTTCCTCTGCTTCTTGTCCTTGTGTTGTTTTGTCCGTGCTTGCCTTCGCAGCTACCTCCTTCAATACTGTTGTTGCTATGGCCTTCTCTTGTTTGGCTGTTGTCTATGTCGCATCTTGCGTCAACCGCACTTCTGCTGTCACTGCCTCCTTCCTTCGTTTTTTAGCCAACTATGTGATGCGTAGCTTGGCCTCATCTTTCTTTCTTTGTGCCGCCGATCCTTCGATCTCTGCGAGGTCTAGGGCACACCACTCCGGCAACCATGCCTCCAGGGCATAGAAAATGGAATCATCTGTGGCTACAAAGGGTAACTTTTTCCACTATTTTGTTGGGTCCTTCCATGCCTTGATATATATGTTATGCATGTCTTCCTTAAGTTCTGCAAAGCTCTGCAGACTGTTGTAGACTATGGGTAACAACCGTGGCTTACAGTTGATCCACGTCCTGAGGTCCATCTCCATGAGCACCTAGAAGAACTTGCAGTTGTGAACCCTTTCAACATTCGTTGTGGCCTAGAGTGAAGTGTACTTCACGGCCTTTGGTAAATCTCTGTCAATTACCGGGAATTGACTATCTTCTGGTAATTCCACAGCTATGAGCACTATGGATAGCAACATCCATGCATAGTGGAACGTTTACCCTATTCCCAGGCTTCACGGAAATTCTATAAAAACTATATGCAGAGGAATTTGGACCAGTTAAATTGGACCCCCTTCACGCACTGCTCGGCAAGTGCGACCACTGGCATAGGTACCTCATCTACACAACACTTGCGCATAACTTTCCATGCCAGGATTTGGGTAGCCACACGTACTTCTTTGTCCTTGATGCTGGAAATGGCGTATCCAGTTTTCTTCTTCTCAAGCTTGTATTTTTTCTTCATGGCCTCCATGATGGCCAAATCATAGCCCTTTCCTTCCGATATCGCCGTGAGGTCCTCCCCTTTGCACAGAAGCCAGGAGACGCGATGGATCAAGTCTGCCATGATGGGGATGGGATGCTCCAGCCATAAGCACCCATCATCCACAAGGCAGAGCAACTGCCTGATGATGAAAATGGTTATTGGGGCATGGTGGAAATGCGGCACCCAGAGTAGGTTCAGAAGCTTGGCCTTTTCCACTCTGTGCAACCACTTCCGCGGCTCTAATGCTATCACCCCCCAATGATGTTCTGCTTCATGAGGTTTCCAGTCTCAAGATGAGGGAACTTCTCATGGTCAACAAGGTCCTAGTCTTTGAATTTCAGGTTTGGCATGCAGCCCAGGTGTGTACCTTCAAACATAATGCCATTTGGGAGGAGTGGGGTCTGGAGCGAGCTCTTGGTCTCGTCCAGGTCCTTGGGTACTTTCACCTTCCCTTTTCACGGGGGGACATAGGTGGAAAATTTTGTTGTAGCGTGGTTAGGCTAAGTTTCTACCTCCATGCCTTCATCCTATTCTTTGGTGCCCATTAGCTCCTGTAGGACTATTTCTTCTTCATCAGTCTCCACGGTAACCTCTTTTCCCTTCTATTCCATGGTTAACTTGGTGCGCAAGGGGTTCCGTGGGGACACACGTACAAGAATCATTGCTTGTTTTTCCTTCTTGGGTCGTGGCATATGAGATGACTTCAAAATTTCTGCCACAATTCCAGCACCTGCCGAGGCATCCCCTACAACCAAGGCCTACATGGCCTCATTAGCAGATATTCCTGTTATCTCCATAACATCCCTAGTGGTTGTCATTGTATTCATCTGGAAATCTAGCTCTCGTGAAATTAAAGGCTCAATCAACACTCAACACATGACAATCAGGATTCTGTTCGATCACTCAATTCGCAAAAGGCCAAGTGTTGTTTGTTGGGTAGCCCTCTGTATTTTATAGCGCCTTTGGAATTTGAATTTGACTATTCCCCCAAAATCCAATCAACTAATGCTCCCTTGGCGGCATATTTTCCCAGATTTTACCCATAAATCGCATCTTAAATGCCTACAACCCGCTCCATTTTGCCTCAAGTCGAGTATCCCATCGTGAATAGTGACTTCAACGGTCACTTTCTAGCCAACCTGTGCGGCAGCACAACCCCCCTTGCATGGTCGCGGACCTTGTGACTCTTTTTTCTACGCGCACCTCCATTATTGTACAGCTTCAGGGTAGAATAATTTATAGTCCCGCACTCCCTTCCAACTACCTGGAGTGCTAAGATTATCCTTCCTTCGGCTAGTCAGGTGGTTGCACCACCCGTGAAAAGTTTCACCTATCCTTCATCGTGGTTCCTGGAGAATCCACCCCTTTTGTTGTTATGGTCAGCATCGCGCACTTTATTATTTGCAATGCGCTACTGCAGTCTCTATGCTTAGTAATATGTGGTTTAAGCCAAGGCATCAGACTAATCAATTTGTGGCAATAGGCTTCAACCCTATCAACGAAGTCCTGCGCACCCTGTTTTGGCATCCTGGTCTTCTTATCGAGAAAATCTTTCTTTATCTCATTTTCCAATTTCTTGACTTCCTCTTCTATCAATACACTCTTCCTCCTTAATCACACCCTTTCCTTCTCAAGGTCTTGGAGCTTGAAATTTCCCTGTTGGACTTCTTCCTCAACTCCCAAGTGTTTGGCTTCTTTCATCTACGTGAGCCCTCCCTTCAAGGCATCATGGGCCGTCATAGCTACTAGTGCTATCCTGCATGGACTAGACAGTTGCTACTTCATGAGGGCTCTCGCGGTTGCCTCATATTCCAGCCTAGGAGGCACCTGCGCCGTCAGGCTCTTGTACGCAGTCCTGTAAGCCCATAGGACCGTTGGTATGCACAGGTCCCAGTCATTTCATTTTGCGCCGTAGGCCTTGTTTAGCACTTTGCATACTTTGTTAATTGCCTCAATGTGGATGTATTTCAGTGCACTGGTTCCTTCCATACTCCCTAGTTCCAACCGGAGGGGTCATTCGCAACATTGCCTTACTCGCACCTACTTACTAATCTTATTTCTTATTGCCCCAAACCTCGATATCCACCTAGACAAATGGGAGCGTAGGCTGGTTTTTCCAACAATCCCATTTATGAGTTGCCTTGGTAGCTTCTCGAACTGTGTGCACATCATCCTTCTGCATTCACGCCAGTCCTCAAAACTTTGTTGGTGTGTACCCCACCATTTTGTGGGTGTAGCATGCAATGCCCACTTCAGTGTGTTGAAACAGTGTTGTTCGGAAACTTTTGTTTCAAATTTGGTCATGAAGTCATCTATCTCACTCGAACCATCATACGTAGGGAAATCTCTGACCTCCATCGCTACGCAGCATAGCGATCTCGTCATCATGTTATAGTTGAGCATAGTTACTTCGTGTAACCGGTTCTGCCACCGTTCCATCTCTTCATCAGAGTCTAATGTGCAGGAGTTTTTGCGCTCCCAAGAGACTCGGCCATCCATAGTTGGGTTTACCTGATCTTGCTCCTGCACGGTTATCTTGTAGATGCAGTCCAAATCATCGTCACTATCATAGTTGCACACTGGCTCTGTGTAGCGTGATCCTTCTGCAGGGTCTAAAGGTACCACTACACACAGTGACTTTTTCTCAAAAATCATCTTGCGCTTCTTTAGATTTATCACTCCATTCATGTCAGTGGCCCAATCTGTTCCCAATAATGTGGGATAGGGATTGTTGTCATCAACAATCTCTATTACTTCAAAATCTACAAGCACGCTCGCTCCTTTGATATCTACTGTAATTCCCTGCAATCTCCCCATAGGTAGGATCTTTTGCTTATTCGCCATTCTCAACTAGATATGATACCATTGTAGAGGAGGCCTACCCATGCACTCCCACATTTTCTTTGGCAAGACGTTCGCGTCTGACCCTAGATCCAAAATTACTTGATCCATTTCATATTCCCCGATCTGTGCAGTCAATCTCATCTCCCTTCTTGTTCGCGTCATGTGCTTCCCGAGCTTCCAGACTATGCACGGTTCTCCTAGTGCAGTCCCAGCACATCTAGTGATGAGTTATTACTATTGCATAGTAACTTCATGCATGTCTCTAAGAATGTAGTGAGAATTGATGGGTCTATTTCCGATTCTAGTATGTCTTTACCTCTTGAAGTGGAAGCATCCGCAAAGCTCGTCTTAGCTTCCATGAATATCTCCTTAGCGCGCTGTAAATAAAATTCTAGTTCTTTTGTTGGAGCCTTGCGAACCCAGGCACTCTCTTCGGGCTGCTTATCTTTGTCATCACCTATCATGATATAGCTTCGAAGCACGATATTTATGTTCAGGCCCTCCTCACGTGGCTTAGACCTCATCATTTGCAGATTCTATGCCATAGGAGGTTGAAGTGTTCCCTTATCGCACAACCTTACTATTAGTGTGGGACAATCCTCCGTCTCATGGTCAAACATCATGCAATACACACATGAGGGATGCATTGGATTTGTGCAATCGCAGGCATAATGTCCCGACCCTCTGCAGTTGTAACATATTAGCTGCAACCTCTTTCGGGTCCCATTCCACCTCGACCTCGTCTGCACCCCTAAAATCCACTGCGCGCCATCCCTGCATTTTGATCGAGGGTTGGTGTTTTAGTCTAAACTCTATAGGTAGGAGTCCGATCCATCATTAGTTCATAACTTCTACAGGTGCATTCATCGTGGCCTATGATCTGCAGAAATTACAAAACAACTGCTAGGAGTTCTACGTATACTTCTGTAATAGATGGCAGTTATCTGTAGCATGTTTCCCTATTATTTGACAAATCGTGCACCATATTGTAGGCACCGCGCTTGGTTCTGCTTGAACCTCCAGTCTCAATGGCATTGGTCCTCCTCCTGCCAGGTAATTCGTGAACACTGGACATTGGTGCTTGTCATGTCCCTGGCCTTTGCACTTTACACACCATACCTCCTCACGCGCTTCTAAGCGAGCTATCCTGTCTTGTTTCAAACTCTACATTTCCAAGCACAAGTTCTACAACTGTGTGTGAATCTATTGAACTCCCAAGTTAATGTCTTGCATCAGGTTTTCGTGCAATCTCATCATGGCCGCCAAGGTCTTGGCCTGAGTGGTCAACTTTTGTTGTGACAGCGCATTTCGTAGGTGCGGTGTTAATGACGCTACTAACCACGCGAGGTGTTTCCCATCTGTTAGTGTCATGTTTGCTTCACGAATTTTGCACTTCAGTCTGTGATCTAGATCCCACGGGGATTCACCTGGTAGCATCGTGGTTTCCTTGAACCCAATGATTGACTGTGCTTCCGACTTTGGTCTGCTAAATTCTTTGTTCAGTGCTCCTTAGATATCTATGATCCCTGCATTCGGGTTGTCACTAGAATGCTTAATGTACCAAGTCAGAGCGCAATCCTGCAGAGTGTTGACCAGCATTGCCTTCTTTATATTGTCATCTATGACTCCCTACACTTCCCATATAAAATTTACCACGAACCAAAACTAGTCTGGGTCTTCATTCTCTACTCCCCTGAACACTTGCAACTTTATCGCACTTGCCATAATGAACTATGGTGGTGGCGGAGGTGGTGTGGGCAAAGACGGGGTTGAAGATGGTGAAACTGGCGGTGGTGTAGGTGGGAGTGGTGTGCGCAGAATTCGCTGCTTTATCAAATTGATTGCACTTCTTGGTGAGACCTTCACGAGCTCTTCCTCGCTCTCTAGTGGAGGTGAAATCAAGGGGCTGGTTTCTAGTTCTCTAGTACCTTTGTTTCTATAGATCCTCCCATGCCGTGTAGCCCCAAACATCAATCTATTCATATAACCCGTTTTTCACACAGTAACATTTTAATCCAAGTATTCAAAGATTTAAAATACTTACCTCATGGTCCCTTGAGGAAGCGTCGTTCTGCCTCACTATAACTAACTAAAGTATCTGTCGTGAATTCAGTGATGAATCCTCCTATGATTCAATCGAGCCAGTGATCAACAACGCGCATGATTTTATCCTTCGATGCTTCTAGTCTGTGAACCAATTCTAGAGTCCACACAATCAGTTTGTCGAGTTTATACCTTCCTTGGTTGTCTACTCATACAACTCAGTGGGGAAGGATGCAAAGAAAATTTCGTGGTTTTCCATATATAAGTAGTAGTTTAGCCACTTTTCTTTTGATAACTACGGATTCATGTTTTCCTGCATCCCGAACTCGTGAATCTTCGGTCCAACCAATTTTCAATTCCTTTCTTTGTTGGATTCCAATGATCCAACGTCAGACATCTCTTATGCATATCCCGGTCCTGGCAACGGAACCATTTGTTGGCTTGTTGGGGCTTGACCCAGGTTCAAAGCTAATTAACCAAACAAATCTCTGTACTATTGGCCCTTTCGGCAATAGTCCGCGGAGCGCAGAATGAGGTCTCACCTGAAGTAGTATGGGAGGGTGCTAGAACTCAGTTTTCGCACCCTGGAGATGTCCGATGAGGTCAACTTGTCTAAGGTTTGACCCTACGCGCAACTCGCCTCGTGCACTTTCCCATACCTTGCCGGTTGATTTTCGGCCTTCGCGCAACCCTTACTCAAGGCTGAATGATGTGCTCTATGTTATTACCCAAGATCTTACTTGTATTTTCCAATGTTAGTTAGTTGAGTGCTTTAAGTTATATTCAACAACGTAAACCATTCATAAAGATGCACACAGTAAATAAACCGTATAATTGCAGATTATATCGAGCAACTATTAACCCAAAAATAGACCCACAGAATTATAACCAAACTTCTCTTATTAATTCCTTCCTTGGTTACAGACTTGACTCCACCCTGCGCACTCAGCTGTAGGGGTCCACGCACTCAACTGTGGACTACTAGGCCTCTACGCACCCAGCTACAGAGCCTTCTCCTACTCTACGACCGAAAAACACACTTAGACACTTAAACTCAATCTTATGCCTTCATCTTATCCTTCATCCATTCATTGTCTATTATAACTTAGAACCTTTCTTTATTTATACAATCCCATGGTCCATGGACCATGGGTAGGCCGACATTACATTACAAGACTAGGGTGGACAACCCTATGACTCTATCATACTTTCATGCCCCGCGCCCACATTTCACAGAGATTTACAACAAGATTTGGTCAAAACTTGGGTTTTAAACATGCCTTGGGGGGATTCCATGCCTAACAATAGGGGTGTTCTTTCTAATGCATTCCTCAACCTTTCAAAAGAGTGATACTCCCTGATTTTGAGACTATGTGGCAAGGCATTGCATCTTCTCTAACATGCTTGTTGGATCTTTGTCCCTAAAAACCTGAGAGCGTCCTCAAAATGGGAGATGGACTATTCTTGAGTGTCAAGGTATCTAGGTGCTAGCTTGGCATCATTGGAGATGATTGTTATGCAACCAACTCACAAAATAGAAGAACAGATAGGTCAACGACTTCAAAATAAGCCTCTTCGAGGGGTCAACCTCCTTTACATTACACAACTGAATAATTCTTGGATGATTCAAATGACAAAACCTCCTTTCTATATATAGGAGTCTAAGGGGTCACAATATTATCAAAGCCGACATAAAAATAATAACATAAGGGCACAACAATAACAATAGTGGGTTTCTATGGGGCACAACAATAACAATAAGGGGTTACAATGATAATAGTAATGGGCGAATCACTATTATTATAGGGACCTAACATGCCCCTCTCCTTCAAAAAAGTGTTGTCCTCAATGCTTGAGTAGTTCTGG
>APFE030376871.1:113863-129061 GCA_000404065.3 Pinus taeda | reverse complement strand
ACCCAGTATTTGAAAAGATCGCATGCTCTTAACGCATCAATGGTAGGTTGGTGATTTAGCGCGGCCAAATCAACATCTTCGTGCTCTCTTTCGCGCCAATCAAGCATGGTGGGAAATCTACACACCAAGAAATAAGCTTTAGAAACCATGAAATCAAAAATTTGTGGTTCAATTTGAAGGTTGGGGTTTTGAAATGCCCTTTGCGCGGGGTACGCACCCCGCCTTCAGAAATAGAGCGTGGGTACGCACCTGGTCTGAAGGTAGGTTGCGTACCCCGAGCATTTTCCCTTTAAGGAAAATGTCGGGGTACGCAAGTTAACCATGGGACACCTGCGTACCCTGAGGAGCGCATCCCAAAACCCCAAAGCCCCCAAAAATTCAAACAAGGCCTAAAATTAAAATTCTAAACAGACGAAAATGAAGAGGAGGATGTTGTGGAATACCTGAAAGAGACGACACTCGATTCCAACGGTCGGATTCTCCGCAAAGTCCTCGGGAAGTTTCTTGCCAAAAGCCCTTTTCTCTCCCTCAACAGTAAAATGGTAAAAATGACATGGTAAAAAGTCTTTTTATAGGTTTTTTGGATGAATAAATATTAAATTTGTTTATTTTTCACCATGGAAGGTCATTTTTCAATGTATTTTTTGCCTATCTTAAAAAGGTATGAGTAATGTGTCGTTTTTGTGCAGGACAAAGGGATTTTCAGGGAAATTTGTCATTTTTCACGAACCAAACATCAGAGTCATCTTTTAAGCCCTTTTCTGACTCCTAAAAATGAAAAGATTGCCGAGCGTTTCTTTTACACTCGTTAAAATGGAATTAAAAAAAAGACGGTCCCCTTATAGCCCTTTTCTGACCGTAAAAACAGGAAAAGATTGCCGGTTTTTTGTCGTTTCAAATTCGATACTGGAAATAAAATGACGTGTCCTTGATCGATTTTTACTTTTCAGGTCAAAGACACTAATCATGAAAGTACTCCTTATTCACAAGATCAAGCGGTTCTCCTAGGTATTATTTTATACTTTTTCGGGCTTGGGAGACACAAATTTATGAAAAAGTCCAATCTGGAGTCTTCTTAAGCTTTTCAGACTCTCTAAAATTGAAAAACGTCGAGTTTCTCCTATACTGGACTCGTTAAAATTTCACAGTAAAGGACCTGTTTAATTACAAACAGGAACGGACCACTCCTTCTTAGGGTTCGAATTTAAACTAAGTTGGACTCACCCGAAGGGTAAGCTTATAATCAAGCATATGTTATCCTCCTCAAGCTTGTAAAAAATAAAGAGGTACTTGCTAGAAATGGTGGGGGAAAAGAGAGAAAAGTGAGTCTGTTTGTCATACTTTATAACCACTCTTGAACACGACACTTTCATTCACCTGGGTTGGGAAATCCTTTACCTAACAGTTGATCGAACCATATTGGAAGTCTTTAGCTGGTTTCTGGGTATTAACTTTGGGTCAATTGTCACCAAACCATCTGTCGTGTCGTTATGTGTTCAAGAGGGCAGTGCAAATAAGCCATTCATCTGCAAAATGTCTGTCATCCATCTTGACCATCCCTGAGTCAGTCCTTGCAACTAAATTTCTTAAGCTTGACCTATGATTTGGTGTTGTGGGCTTGCCTATGACGGATCGCTTTCTATCGAATTCAACTCATTATCTAGAAAGATGATCTAGGGATATTTGGCTTAGGTTGCTTAGGTTAATATTAAGGAATGTGGATTCTTGTGCAAAAATGTTCTTGCATGTTTTCTTCTCGAAATGGTTTATTCTTGTAATTGTCCTTATTCAATGGAATTATTTTATATAACTTGCATGTAAGAGGTAGATAATATATGTTAAGTAATTAGTCAACCACATGAAAATGATGAAACCAGTGGGTCTTGGCTTATAAGCTGTAGTCTCAGAGGACTCAAGATATCTGGAACTCCTAGGATCAAATCCACGAGATGATATGGTAGTGGGGCAACTGTCAATCCTTGACATAAACCACAATTATATGTTTCAAGACATGAAAACTTGGTGAAGGTTGATGTCACACCAACGTTTATGACCCGTGACATCACCTTGAACCCCGATCCCAAGATATTCTGGGGCAAAGCAAAAGGTATAATGCTTAGGGTTTTGTATAATGGGGTGACATGGTGTGTGGGCCCATCTCAAGGTGATATCAAAGCATCGAGTGGTGTGCTGATGTTTTCTTACAAGTTAAGGGAGGAGACCAAGTCCCATAGTGAAATGTGCTATATCATGTAGCCCAGTGTGAACGACCTCGAAAGATCTTTGTGAGCCGCAGTTTAGGGACTTGGCAGTGTTATGAGCAGCAAAGTGACATGGGCATGGATGGTGCACACCAGATTGGGTCCCGTGGGATGTCGAGGAGGGTCAATCAATAAACCTGGGTTTGAGAGGGTCAAAACTTATGATAACATTATCATGTGGCAGTGAGAGGCCAACTAGGATAGTTGCATGGGCATCATGTGGTAGGTTGGTGAAGTGGCACTAACAGAATGACTATTTTCTGGATGGCCATATCTTCTAATATGGGAATAAAAAAGGTGTAAATTTTGTATCATAGGAAGGGTATCGATAATATGAGCACAACGATGCTAACTAGTTTAAGTTTTGAGATGGTTGAAAAAGGTGGAAAAAATTGGACCCCAACTCCATGGTGTGAGTATGGGAGTTGGGTCTTCATTGTAACTACCTCTTGCTAATATTAGTGAGGTCTAGGATTAATAGTGGTTGTGTTATAGAGTGGTATTATACTTTTGAGGTTCCACACTTGAATGAGATGGGATCTATAGCATAAGTGACCAAGAAAAGGTTCAACACTAGACCTTTGAAGATCCAATGATGCCTTAAAGCCTCGTTTCGAGCATTGGAGCCTTGTTTGTTTGTGTATTGATTATGTTTGTTTCTTCGTGTATTACATTGTAATCCCTAAATGTGGCTTGATATTAATGATTGGATATGATTGGGTTGATAATGACATGGTAATTGGGGTGTAATGATGAAACTAGCTTACACCAATAGATTTCCATTTGCAAGCCAAGGTGATAATGTTTATTGTGCTTTAAGATTTGTTAAAATCTAATAGTGACGCATGTGTATGAAAACACATAAAAGGAACTAAGGCCCAAAGAGATGAATATCAAAGACCACAAGAACAGTAAGTGGTGGTAAAATATAGAACCAACATACCAAGGAATAATAGTAAATTGGTGCAGTATAGCTCTACTCAAACACAACATGGCTATGAATAAGGAAGGTGTTGATGGTGGTGGAAGCCACCAACATTAAAGGGGTATCCCTGGTATGAAGTCCCAATTAGACGTCGCACAATTTGGGATAGGAGCCCCATCCAAAATATGGGTTCGGTTTCCATTATAGTAATCTTAAATATATACATTGGTTGTGATGAACAACACAAGAGAGAATTTATATAAATTTGTGGTTAGCAAGTGAGTAAGCTTTGTGAGACACCAATTGCAATGTATAAAGGGGAACTCCATAGAAGGGAAAGAGAGAATGGGCCTCTAGAAGAAATGTAATAGTACTATCTGAAAAGAGAGACATGAGGGTAAGGAAATACTTGCTAGTTAACCAACAAAATAGTTCACAAGATAACAATGCTTGTTAAGGAAAATAACAACACACATTCAAAAAGATATATACTAAATGTAGAAAAATAGTTCATTATCTTTAGCGTGTATGAACATAACATATAATACAAACATTTAAATAATACTCTTATAACATTCATAATACATGCATGAAAGTGTGTTGGCTCTGAGAGCTTTTGATGATTAAGTGAAAGTTCCAAATACACAATTATAATAATGAAACACTAGCCCCAATAGTGGAACATGGATCTACCACTTACTTCTCCAAAGAATGATCTTCTCTCCTATGCTAATTTAGAGAATCCAAGGCTAGATTTCTAATAGTTCAAGCTCTTTTCTTGATTTATGCAGGTTTATTTATAACAAGTGAATTGAATTTTTACCTCCCTTTGTCACTCTTGAGCTTGTTGGAAATAACACTGATAGGGTGGTGACTCAGTATTATCAGATCAATTATTTTAATTCCAAAGCTTATTTATATACGCTACTTCTGTGAAGTGAACTAGCGTATACACGCAACTGTGATTAGAGAAACTACCGTATACCCAGAGAACTTGTGATTTAGATAATTTATCATATGTTGATATTTAACTAGTGCATCAGTAACTTATTGAATAATGCAGTAAAATGGAATAAAGAATCACACACATGAACATTAAGATTTAAGGTGTCAACTCAATGTGAGTGAAAACCAACTATTGTTTTCGTCTCTGTCTTCTTTTAATAATAAGAAAATCTGTTTACAATCTTGTACTGGTGCATAATCATACTAGTATGTAGGCACCCACCTGGAGAAGGCTACAACTTTCTCTCATTTTCCAGATTCTATTGGAAGGGAGATGCAACCCCCTAGCTCTTATACTAGCCAATGTGATTACTAGTACATAGGTGCCAACTTATAGAAGGCTATGACCTTCTTTCTTCTTCCAGGGACCACGTTTCATAATTTTTCAGATTAGATGCTCCTAGTACATAAAAGTACACATGAAGGCCTCGTTTCACCAAATTTTCATACGGGACCCATCAGAAACTTTGCAACTAAAACTGCATCAACAAACAATCAGTTAATATGAACAATCAGATCGCTGTCACCAGAACACTGTGATGAACCCAAGAATCCGCCGCAACCTCAAAAATCATGCATCAGAATGTACAGGCTACTTTATTAAACCCAACCTGCATGTATACACTACTTCCTGTAATCAAACCTGCGTGTACCTTCAAAAGTACTGAAACATTAAACTTCTAAATCAAGTCTGCACCAACCAGGAATATACTGACCATCTATTATCTATTTACAAATCTTTACATAGGCAACAGTAGAGATCATCCTTCTCACTGATACAATCAGTCAATTAGATATCAAACTCCTTATTCATTCAGTTTTACATTTAGATCTAAGAAGACTTCATTGATAAACAACAATAAAATAGCAGCATTGATATGATAGATCAATCATCGTTGAACATCAAGATTTTCTTTTGCATATGCTACTTGGAAGAGATGAACCAGCGTGTATACACACCTTCACCAAAGTGAACTAGCGTACAAATCTGTAAATACTTACTTCATAACGTTGCGACACTTCCAGACTTTAGACAAACCCAAATCACAATAGCTAAAGAATAAAACATGTGTACATAATTAGATCTAGCCCAACCAATATCAGATCATTCAATAATAAGTCATTCCAGGTCTCATCATCCTAATCCAATATTGAATTCAAGGTTCACAAAGTATTTCAGATTAAATCACAAACATAGCCCCTACAACATTAAATATACTTCAGATAGAAGTATTCCTTAGAAACCCATACACTTGCACATTTAACACTTCATAATATATTAATTTCTTGTGTGTTTATCCCTTTGATCTTCTCCTCCTTATATACTTATATCCTTTATCAATATCTTAGACCAAAACCACTTAGGACCAATACCTTTGATGAAATCCCTAGGGTCAATAGCTCAGATCAAATACCTTGGAACAAAACCTTCGATTTACAGCATGTATGTGCTTTTCCTCCTGTGGGAGTGTGTGTATACGTATACGCTATTTTTGTTCTGTGGGCTAGTGTGTATACACTGTTTTGACTAAGTTTACCTACGTATACTTCTTAAACTGCTTTACATCAACCTTTTCCTTTACCTTCTTTATTCTAATTAGTATACCTTAGTTCCATCTTCTTGTTCTTCTGTACCATTGCCCTGTAACCTCTGAAAATACCTGTTGTACTGTGAGTTGCCTTTTACCAAAACTAAATTTACCTGTGAGTGAGTTTCCATCAAGAACAACACTTGTATCATAATGCCAAGAATATCCCCCTTTGGACTTGATGGCAACCATGAGGGTGCTGATTACTGCAAGTTGTAGAAATTGTTAGGGATAACATGCAACATAAAAATAATCTCCCCCTTTGACATCAAAGGCAAAGGGCGTACCAAGCAACTTTCCCTCTTTTATATACATTATGTTGTCCATGCTCCCCCTGAGTACATGCCAAGTCTGCAAAGATATGATTCACAAGAATAACATGACTCTCTCACTCAACCAAGTGAGTATGACCTCCTTATGACCAATGAATCATACATACATCAATCATCCAACCAAGTGGGGATATACCACATTTGACTCATCCACCCAACCAAGTGGGGATATCCCAATTGTTTATACATGACAGAAATACAATAAATATTACGTCATCCATCCCATGAAAAGTGGGGATAAAAATTACATCATTTGTCCAACAGGACTCATTCAAATGTATGAGAATTCATATCACACCCTAGACCTTTACATGACTTGAAAAAAAAATGGTATAAGTATCTAAAGCCATAGCTGGACTCGTCAACCATAATGCCAACAATGCAGAATTCTTGTGAAGGATAATGTTCCCCTTGAACCTATGCTACCTGTGTATTGTTAACAAGTCATTCATCAAGGAATCTTTGTCAGTCAGATAAAAATAAATGAAACAAGCATATCGTGAAACTGTAGTCATCAACATCAGATAGAGCACCCATAACAGAGTCTAACCCACTGTTGTTTTGTCAGAAAAATATATATGCTTCTTCAACCACATAAACCCATGTATAATAACCTTCCTCTGAAAAAAAAAAAAAAACCTAGAATTAATATCAGGATGATGCAACAACTACTCCCAAGTTTTGTTTGAGATAATCAAATGTTTCTCTATGCAGTGGTTTAGTGAATGTATTAGCAACCTGTTCTTTGGAGGGAACATACTCCAATTTGACCTTATTTTAAAGCACTTGTTTTCATAAAAAATGGTACTTGATGGGTATGTGCTTGGTCTTAGAGTGCATGATTGGATTTTTTGAAATACTGATGTCACTTGTATTATCACATAGAAGGGAGATGGGTGGAGTACACGTGATCTGAATTTCTTGCAAATTTTCCATCATCCAAAGTAGTTGTGTGCAGCAAGATGTAGCACCACATATTCTGCTTCAGCTGTAGATAAGCAATCAAACTTTGTTTCCTGTTGAACCAAGACACTAACAGAGAACCCATATAGAATGCACCTCCACTAGTGCTCTTTCGATCATCAACACTTCCTGCCCAATCTGCATCTACATATGCATGAAGAGTAAGGTTTGCATCTTTAGGATACCATAGTCCAAAGTCCTGAGTGCCTTAAAGATATTTGAAAATTCTTTTGACTGCCTGGAGATGTGATTCCTTTGAATTTTCTTGGAACCTTCTAACAATTCCTACTGCATGCATGATGTTAGGTCTAGTACCTATTAGATAAAGCATACTTCCAATCATAGATCTATAAGTTAGTTGATTTACTACTGGTGATTCATCATTAGAGTTGAGACTGCATCTTGTTACCATTGGAGTACATACTAGTTTAGAATTTTCCATTTCGTTCTTCAAGATCTGCTTGAGATATTTGGTTTGTGAAAGAAAGATACCATCTTTTGTTTGCTTAACTTGTAGACCAAGAAAATAAGTAAGTTCACCAAGTAAGGACATTTCAAATTCTTGCTACATTACTGAAGCAAAATTCTGACTCATGGATTCTTCATTGCTACCAAAAATGATATCATCAACATAAACAACAATAATTAGCAATTTATCATTTTTAATCTTTGTGTATAAATTGCTATCTGCAAAACCTTTTGTAAAGCCTTGTTGTTGTAGATATTTGTCAAGTCAATAATACCAAGCCCTTGGAGCCTATTTCAGACTGTAGAGAGACTTTTTGAGCTTGCATATGAGTTTGCATCATTTCCAAGAATGAATCCTTCTGGTTGTTCAATATAAAATTCTTCTAAATCTCCATTAAGGAAGGCTGATTTTACATCCATTTGATATACTTTGAATTTCCGAAAACTAGAAAGAGAAAGAAGCGTCCTTATGGCTTCATGTCTGGCAACATGTGCAAAAGTTTCTTCAAAATCTATACCTTCTTATTGAGCATAACCTTTACAAGCAAGTCTAGCCTTGTTTCTAATAACTTCTCCATTTTCATTCAGCTTGTTCTTAAATATCTATTTTGTTCCTATAATATTTATATCATGAGGTCTAGGAACTAATTCCCAAGTATCATTCCTTTCAATTTTCTCGAGTTCTTCATCCATGGCCTTGACCCAACATTCATCTTTGCAGGCTTCATTTACATTTTGAGGTTCGGTGGAGGATAGTAATGCTAGATAGCTTGAGGTCCTTGTATGAGTTATTCTTATCTATACACCAGCCCCCTTTTCTCCTACAATTTGAGATTCTAGATAATTCTTCTAAACATACTCAGATGGAGTCTTTTCCCTGTATGTTGTATCAACTTCTGATGCTTCATCGGTTTCTTCTTCAATATCATTTTGATTTGAAGCAGGAAAGCATTCCCCATCTTCCTCATTGTCATAATCCTCTATTGACTTCATCTGTTTCAGATTTCTGCATGCTTCATCAACTACAACATCAATGCTTTCAACAATTTTCTGAAGACTTTTATTATAACATTTGTATCCTTTACTTTTGGAAGAATAACCAAGAAGAATACCTTCGTCTGCTCTAGGTTCAAACTTACCAAGTTTTTCTTCAGTCCTTTTGATGAAACATTTGCTTCCAAAAACTTTAAAGTGTTTTACAGTAGGAGGCTTACCATCCCAAAGTTCATGTGGAGTTTGATTGCCATTTACCCGAACATTCGCTTTGTTGAGAATAGTCACGGAAACAAATGCAGCTTCACCCCAGAAGGTTGCACGAGTTCCAGATTCATCTAGCATAGCTCAAGATATTTGTTGAACTATTTTTTTCATCCTTTCTACCACACCATTTTGCTGAGGAGTTCTTGCAGTGGAGAATTTCCTTTTATTCCATGTTGTTCACAAAAGTCAAAGAATTCATCTGATATGAATTCTCCCCCTCAGTCAGATCTGAGACATTTGATTTTTCGATCTTATTCATTTTCAACCAAAGCTTTGAAGGCTTTAAACTTTTCAAAAGCTTCATATTTATGTTTTAGAAGACCTATCTAGCACATTTTGGAAAAATCATCAATAAATAAAATAAAGTATTCTTCTCCATGAGGTGAATGTTTCCTTGTTGATCCACATAAATCATTATGGGTGAGTTCAAGAGGCTTACTTGCTAACCCTTTCTTTTCAATGAAGTGAACTCTAGTTTTCTTACTAATTTGACATGGTTTTCATATGGTATTTTCCGGGATGCTGATATCTAGAAGACCACGAACTCCCTTGAGCTTGCATGCTATTCTTCTTTGACAAAAGCTTAAATTTCTCAATCTTCTATGCCACAACCAGTTTCCATTTGATTTTCTCAGATAGCATTGTTGCTATCCTCCTTTGAGTACGTATAATTTGTTTGGAGTTGTTGTACCTTTGATCACGGTCTTTCCTGTATCAAGCTCATGAATGACATATCTGTTTAATCGAAACACCACTTCTTTTCCTTGATCACACATATTACTGACACTCAACATGTTATGCTTTAAACCATCTACATACATGAAATTTCCAGCTTTAACCTTTTCTTTCAAGAAAACGGAACCTTTAACTTTAATGAAAGATGGAGTGTCATTTCCAAATGAGACATTCTTTTTCTTTTCTAAAGCATTATATGACTGAAGTTTCTCTTTATCACCTATCATGTGTTTGGAACATCCACTGTAAATGTACCACTGATTTTCTTGTCCTGCTAAATAAAAAGTATGCCACATCTTCCTGATTGAGATTCCTTCCTTTTCCATATCTTGGGATTAAATGGCATTTTCTCCTTTTGAAGTGTTGGCCAAAATTTTCTCCTGCATTCAGATTCTTCATGACCAAAGTTGTTACAAGTCAAGCATTCTATTTCATTTTGAAGAGGAGAGAAGTTATGGTAGGAACTTTTCTTGATTCCTGTTACACTTATTTGATTTCGTGCTTCTCTAGTCATGATGGTTTTGTAAGCAACACATTGATCTGCCTTGTGCCCAAAGTTATGACATGAAAAACATTTCCCATTAAAGAAGTTTCTGTGATCATAGAATCTTTTGACATTTTTTACCTATTGGTTGCAACTTCTAATGATATTCATCCTCGGAGTGAATTGAGTATGATTTACCTGATGAGTAGTTTTAGGCCTTTGTTGATGATTGACATATTGTTCACTAGTCTTTGCTGCGCGAAGATATCTTCTGGTGTAGGTTGACGACTTCTGTGATTGAGATGATTCTTCAGTATATCCAAGACCAGTCTTTATCAGAGGAGAATGCTGAACTTTGATAATTTCATTTAAAGTTTTTGATCCTTTAGCAAATCTACGATTGAGAGATTTTGTCTTCTCAAGATCTTTTCTTAGACCCACAATTTGACATTCTAGATTTTCATTATGTTTTTCTCTCTCAGAAAGTTAGTGTGTCAAATTGTCTATGATCATGTTGTTTTCTTCTAAATAGACTTTGAGTTTAGTGATTTCTTCAAGAAATTTTTCCTCTTCTAATTCATCCAAAAATCATCATTGTCATAAGCCATGAGTAGTCTATAATCTTGTTCGGTTTCATCTTCATCACTATTAGATAAACCATCAGTATCTTCATGTGTATAGTAACTCCCCCTATTCACCACCTATTTTCTATTTCCTTTTTCATATTCCTTCCCTTTTTCATATTTATCTTTATGAGGAAATTTGGCAGCATAGTGACTAACTCTACCATAAGCAAAGCATTTGAAAGATAGCTTACCTCTGAACCTTCCAGAACCCCGTTGAAGCTTCTTAATTTACCTCATCTTCTTCTTCTGAAATGTGTCCTGATTCATTGTGCTCTTCCTTTTCTTTTCCCTTTGTTGATACTTTAAATGTGGCTCTCTCATATATAATGGACCTCCTTTTCTCATTTCAAAAGCAGTTAGGTTTCTGTGAAGTTGAGTCATAGCGATGGTCTGAAGATCTTGTTTTTCTTCTATAGCAGACACTTTTGACTCAAATTTAGCAGACAAAGATCTCAAAATTTTCTCAACTAAAGTAACTTCCTTTATCTCTTCACCCAGATTCTTCATACAATTACAATCTCAACTATACATAAAAGGTAACTAGCTGTACTCTCATCACTATGCATCTTAAGAGTTTGAAGCTTAGCACATCTTACCTGAGAGTCTCCTTCATAGCTCTGAATGATTTTGTCCGATATTTCTTTGGCTATCTTGAGTTCCATGACCTTGACAAATTCTGATTTTGATAGACTTCCTAATAATGTATTGACAACTTTTGCATTGGTTTCGTATAACTTCTTACCTGCAGAGTCTATAGGAATTGCAATTGGAAATTGATATCCTCCTTCCACAATTTCCCAAACATTGGCTCCAAGTGATTGTAGATAGGCTCTGGTTCTCATTTTCGAATATAATGAGTTGCTCCCATTGAATATTGGTGGTCTAATGGATCCCATGCCTTCATGATTATTCATATTGAAAGATCTACCTTCAAGTGATCAAGCTTATTCTGAAGGACCTGCTCTAATACCAATTATTGGAAATAATACTAAGAGGGGGGTGAATCAGTGTTATCAGATCAATTATTTTAATTCCAAAACTGATTTATATATGCTACTTCTGTGAAGTGAGCTAGCGTATACATGTAACTGTGATTAGAGAAACAAGCATATACTCATATCAAGAATTTTTCCTTTTCATAATCGGATTTATATACACTACTTCAGAGAGGGGAACTAGCGTGTACACACAGCTGTCTTTAAGGCAACCAACGTTTATGCAGTAAAATTATGATTCAGTTAATTCATCATATGTTGATTTTTAATCAGTGCATCAGTACTTCATCAATCATTAAACAATAACTATGTGCAATATAAACATAATAAACCATTACACATAAGCAACACACATGAACACCAAGATTTAAGGTGAAAACCGAATGTGGGTGAAAACCACCTACTGCTATCATCTCTATATTCTTTTAATAATAAGAAAATTTGTTTACAATCTTGTACTGGTGTAGACTCATACCAGTACGCAGGAACACACTTGTAGAAGGCTACAACCTTCTCTTGTTTTCAATATTCTACTGGAAAGGAGTTGCAACCCCTAGCTCTTATACTAGCCAATGTGATTACTAGTATGTAGGTGTTGACCTACGGAACGCTATGACCTTCTTTCTTCTTCCAGGGACCATGTTTCATAAATTTTTAGATTGGATGCTCTTGGTACATAACAATACAAATGAAGGCCTCATTTCATCAAATTTTCATAGAGGACCCATCAGAAAATTTGAAACTCAAACTGCATCAACCAACAACTAGTTAATATGGACAATTAGATCACTATCACCAGAACACTGTGCTGAACCCAGGAATGAACTGCAACCTCAAAAATCACGTATCAGAATGTACACGCTACTTTACTGAACCCAACCTGTGTGCATACGCTACTTCCTGTAATCAAACTTGTGTATATGTTCGAAACTACTAAAACATTAAACTTCTAAATCAAGTCTATGTTGGCATTATGACACAGGTTTGGCTCTATGACGTAGGTGTTGTCCTTGATGGCAAGTCAGTCAAATTGCAGATCATATTTTAGTCTCTTAGAATAAAAGAAAATCAGATATATGTAGGTTCCTCTTAACAAAGTCGCGTATACACATAGGATTACCGATCAAAAGGCATGTATACATATGTACACACCTTCATGCAAAGAAAAGTGCATAGATGTGGGAAAACTTATGTTTGGTACATGGTATTTAGTCCGATATATTTGAACTTATGGGTTTGTTCCTTGGTATTGCATCCAAAGTGTTGAACCTAAGTATTGGGTCCCTAGTATTGGTTCTCAATAGTTTTGGAAAATGGTTTGAGTAAGGCCTAAGTCTATAAAAGGGGAAGGACATCATTTGACAAAGGCATTGACTTAAGCATTGAATATCTGATGAAGAGCAAGATCTAGAATACTGGTCAGTGGGTTATGGTACATTGTTGAATCTGAACCTAGGAGGAACCTAAACGCTAAAAGATCGATAAGTTCTATTAATGGGTCAAGATCCTAAGCCTTGAATAGTAGTATGATTGTGTGATTTTGATATGTTATAATTGGTGCATGATTAGATCTATAAATCTGATAATCTGGGTATAACTGATGTCTGATTAAGTGAAAAGGGTAAATTATCTTTTATAGATCTATATGCAGGTTCGGCACATCAGAGGTGCGTATACACGTGGGTTCGTCAAGTGAAGACAACATATACACTGGTTGGCCTTAATACAATTGCGTATGTATGCAGGGTTCGGTATTTGGAAGTAGTGTACATCTCATGAAATATGTTTTAGCTACTTTTGTTTATTACTATAGTGTTGTGGGTTTCGAATTGGTGTTTGGTTATTGTTACTATTTTCTGGTTACAACATTCTGAGAAGTGATTAGTTGATTCAGTATTTGTTTATACAAAGGAGATTGGTTGATGAAGATATGCTTGATGTTTGATTGATATTCATGGTTCCAGTCTAAAAATTTATGAAACGTGGTCCCTGGAAGAAAAGAGAAGGTTGTAGCCTTCTGTAGGTCAGCACCTACGTACTAGTACTTCATCTAGTACAAGAGCTAAGGGGGTTGTAGCTCCCTTACAGGAGAAGCTGGAGAATGAGAGAAGGTTGTAGCCTTCTGCAGGTAGCAGCCTACGCACTGGTATAAGACTGCACCAATATAGAATCATTGTAAAAAAAAAGAAAAAAAAGAAGTTTCTAATTTAAAAGAAGATAGAGACAAATTGTAGCAGGTGGTTTTCACCCACATTGGGTTTCCACCTTACATCTTGGTGTTCATGTGTGCTGTTGATTATTTGTTCTGCTTTAATGCTCCTGTTTACTGATCATATGGTTAATAATGTTTTGATGCACTCATTAAAGAAGAAACTAACTGATTTATAAGTTTATTGAATATACCTTGGTTGCATTATACACATTTATGTATACACGTGGTTTTCCTTAACTGAAGTAGCATATATGAACCTGAATATGGAAATAGAAAAATTATATTGATTTGATAATACTGATTCACCCCCCCCCCTCTCAGTATTATTTCCAATAATTGGTATCAGAGCCAGGTTCTTCAGAAGAAGCTTGATTGCTTGAAGTAAGATCTATCATCATGAGCAACTATAAAAAAGAAGCATCAATCAGGCCACCAATTTTTGATGGGAGCAACTTCATCTATTGGAAGGTAAGAATCACTGCCTATCTTCAATCTCTTCGTACAGAAGTTTTGGATATTGTGGAAATAGGATACACACTTCCATCAGCAAATCCTATAGATACGGTTGGTAAAACGTAGTATGAAACAAATGCAAAGGCTGTCAATACTCTATTAGGAAGTCTATCTCAATCAAAATTCGTCAAGGTTATGCAACTCAAAACCAAAAAAGAGATATGGGACAAGATCGTTATGAGCTATGAAGGAGACAATTAGGTAAAACGAGCAAAACTACAAACTCTCAGAAATCAATATGAAAATCTTAGAATGCACAATGATGAAAGCATGGCTAACTATTTCCTACGTATAGATGATATTGTGAATTGTATGAAAAACTTGGGTGAAGAAATAAAAGAAGTTTTTTTGGTTGAAAAGGTTCTAAGATCTTTGTTTCCTAAGTTTGATTCAAAAGTTTCTGCCATAGAAGAACAACAGAATCTACAGAGCATTACCATGTTACAACTAAATGGAATTCTAATTGCTTACGAAATGAGAAAAGGGGGGCCATCAGACAAGAGAGAAGCCACATTCAAAGCCTCAGGAAAAGGAGATTACAATGTGTTGGGTCCCTATAATACTAGTGATTACCCCATTACTATTGTAGTTCTACCCCTTGTTAATATTGTTGCGCCCTTATTTCCCCATATTGTTATTATTGTGCCCCATAGAATCCCTCTATTGTTATTTTTGTTGTATTATATTATTATTGTTAGGCTGGCTGGGTTATATTGTGACTCCTTAGACTCCTATATATAGAAAGGAGGTTTTTTCATTTGTATCATCCAAGAATTGTTCATTTATGTAATGTAAAGGAGGTTACCCCCTCGAAGAGGCTAAATTCTAAG
>APFE030376871.1:94958-106509 GCA_000404065.3 Pinus taeda | reverse complement strand
GGTCTCATTTGGAAATGACACCCCTGCACTCATAAAAGGTAAAGGTTCTATTCTTTTGAAAGAAAAGGTCATAGTTGGAAATTTTATGTATGTTGATGGCTTAAAGCATAATCTATTGAGTGTTAGTCAATTGTGTGATCAAGCAAATGAAGTAATATTTCCATCAAATGGATGCATTGTTCGCGAGCTTGATACAGGAGAAACAGTGATCAAAGGCATAAGAACTCCAAATAATTTATATATACTCAAGGGACGATAACGATAATGCTATCTAAGGAAGAATGATAAACACTGGCTATGGCATAGAAGATTGGGGCATCTAAGCTTCTCTCAGATAAGGAAAGCATGCAAATATCAGGCGGTTCGTGATCTCCCTGACATCAGAATTCCAGACAATACAATATGCAAATCATGTTAGTTTGGTAAGAAAACCAGAACTAATTTTCCTGAGAAGGAAGGATCAGCTAGAAGGCCACTTGAACTTGTCCATACTAATGTATGTGGTCCATCTAGGAAAAGGTCACCTCGAGGATAAGAATATTTTATACTGTTCATTGATGACTTTTCCAGGATGTGTTGGATAGGACTTATGAAGCATAAATATGAAGCTTTCGAAAAGTTCAAAGCATTCAAAGCCTTGGTTGAAAACGAATCAGATAGCAGAATCAAATGCCTCAGGTTTGATCGAGGAGGGGAATTTACCTCGAATGAATTTTTCAATTTTTGTGAAGAACATGGAATAAGAAGGGAATTCTCTACTGCAAGAACTCCTCAACAAAATGGAGTAGTGGAAAGGATGAACAGAACAGTTCAACAAATGACTTGTGCTATGCTTGATGATTCAGGAACTCCCACAACCTTCTAGGATGAAGCTACATTTTCTGTCGTTACTATTCTCAACAAGACAAACATCCGGGTGAACAACACTCGGACTCCTCATGAACTTTGGTATGGTAAGACCCCCACGGTAAAATACTTCAAAATTTTTGGAAGCAAATGCTACATCAAAAAGACTGATGAAAACCTTGGCAAGTTTGAACCTAGATCAGATGAAGGAATTTTCCTTGGTTACTCTCCCCACAGCAAAGCATATAAGTGTTACAAAAAAAGACTTGGAAAAATTGTTGAGAGTATTGATGTAGTGGTTGATGAAGAAGGAAGAATTCGTAGGCAGATAAAATTTGAATATTTCGAAGATGATGAGGACTATCCTTCAACATCAAACTAGACTTATGATGAAGAAGAAACTCATGAGGCATTAGAAGAACAGACAAGGGTAGAAGAAAAGACTCCATCTAGGTACGTTCAGAAGAATCATCCAAAAACTCAAATTTTGGGGTAGAAGGAGGAAGGTGTACAAACAAGAAGAACCATTTCAGAAGATTCAAACTATCTAGCATTGCTCTCCTCCACTGAACCACAAAATGTAAGAGAGGCATGCAAAGATGAATGTTGGGTCAAGGCCATGGAGGAAGAACTTGAGCAGATTGAAAATAATAACACTTGGGAGTTGGTTCCTAGACCAAAAGATAAGAATTTCATAGGGACAAAATGAATATTTAAAAACAAGCTGAATGAAAATGGATATGTTATTAGAAACAAGGCTAGACTTGTTTGTAAAGGGTATGCTCAACAAGAAGGCATAGACTTTGAAGAAACTTTTGCACCAGTTGCTAGACTTGAGGCCATAATAATGTTCCTTGCTCTTTCTAGCTTTTAGAAGTTCAAAGTATTTGAAATGGACGTTAAATTTGCCTTTCTGAAGGAGACTTGGATGAAGAAGTGTATATTGAGCAACCATATGGGTTTATTCTTGGAAATGATCCAAAACTTGTATGCGGACTCAAAAAGGCTCTCTATGGCTTTAAACGAGCTCCAAGGGCTTGGTATTATCATTTGGATAAGTACCTTCATCAACAAGGTTTTATAAAAGGATCAACAGATAGCAATCTTTATATAAAAATTGACAATGGTAAGTTGCTAATACTTGTTGTGTATGTTGATGATATCATCTTTGGTAGCAATGAACAAGACATGAGTCAAAACTTTGCCTTGGTGATGCAAAAGGAATTTGAAATGTCCCTGATTGGTGAGCTCACATATTTTCTTGGTTTACAAGTCCAACAAAACAAAGGCAATATTTTTCTATCACAAACCAAGTATCTCAAGCAGATCTTGAAGAAATATGGGATGGAGGATTCAAAACGAGTATGTACCGCTATGGTAACATGATGTAGCCTCAGTGCAAATGATGAATTAGTAGTAGTACATCAACCAACCTATAGATCCATGCTTGGTAGTCTGCTCTATCTAACAGGTACTTGACCAGATATTATGCATGCAGTAGAAATAGTTGGAAGGTTTCAGGAAAATCCAAAGGAAACTCATCTTCAGGCAGTTAAGAGAATTTTCAAGTATCTTCAAGGAACTCAAAACTTTGGCTTATGGTATCCTAGAGGTACAGATCTCACACTTCATGCATATACATATACAAATTGGGCAAGAAGCATGGATGACAGAAAAAGCACTAGTGGTGGTGCATTCTTCATGGGTCCTAGATTAGCATCTTGGTTCAGTAAGAAAAAAAGTTCAATTGCATTATCTACAGTTGAAGCAGAATATGTAGTTGCTGCATCTTGTTGCACACAACTCCTTTGGATGACGCAAACATTACAAGACATTCTAATCACTTGTACTCCACCTATCTCCATTTTTTGTGATAATACAAGTGCAATCAACATTTCAAAGAATTTAGTCATGCATTCGAAGACCAAGCACATAACTATCAAGTATCATTTTCTCTAGGAACAAGTTCTTGAAAAAAAGGTCAAATTGGAGTATGTTCTTTCTAAGGAACAAGTTGCTGATATACTCACCAAACCACTGCCCAAGGAGACATTTGAATACCTCAGACAGAAGCTAGGGGTAGTTGATGGAACATCTTGCTGTTGAATCTTGTCTATTTCAGAGAAAAGCAGTTGTACGCGAGTTTCATAAGGAGGATCAGCATACATACGTCGGTCTATGGAGATAGAGTCGTGTATATGTTGGTTTGAAGACAAACATTAGGCCAGACTCAAGATGAAAAGAGCGTGATATGGTTCTAATAGAGACCATCTGGCACAGGTGCAGGGGGAGCATATATTCTTCTAATAATGCATTGTTGGCATTATCTTAGAATATCTTGGTTCAATTTCATAGTTGTTTTGATTTTAGGTGGAATAGGTGTAGAGGGAGAACATGGTTGCTAGTCTGAATGATGATTAAAAGATGGTACTGATGATAGTTAACTATCATAGTCTTGTTGTAGATATTTCGTCTCTATGCCATGTATTTATTTTCTTATCAAGGTCATTTAATGGTCTATCTTGGTTTCCCCACTATGCCTAGGATGGATGATGTAATGTTCTTGTTTTATATTGTATAAAATTTTGGTGTATCCCCACTTGGATTGGGAGATGAATGTATGTATGAGTCTTTGGTGGTAGGAAGGTCATTTATAATGTATAAAGTTATGTATCTTCTTGTAGAACATCTTCTTGCAGACCTTACCTACAATCAGGGGGAGCTTGGATATCATTGCAGAGCGGAGAATTCAACATGTACTCAGGGGTAGCATAACCCTTTGCCCTTGATGTCAAAGGGGGAGAATGACTTTGAGTGACTTGGGGTTGCCATCAAGTCCAAAGGGGGAGATTGTTGGCATTATGACACAGGTTTGGCTCTATGATGTAGGTGTTGCCCTTGATGGCAACTCACTCAAATGGTAGATCACAATTCAGGCTCTTAGAATAAAAGAAAATGGTGTATACATAGGTTCCTCTTAACAAAGTTGCATATACACATGGGATTACCAATAAAAAGGCATGTATACATATGCATGCACCTTCATGCAAAGAAAATCATGTACATGTGGGAAAGCTTATGTTTGGTCCATGGTATTTAGTCCGATATATTTGAACATATGGTTTTGGTCCTTGGTATTGCATCTAAAGTGTTGAACCCGGGTATTGGGTCCTTTCTATTGGTTCTCAATGGTTTTGGACCATGGTTTGAGTAAGGCCTAAGACTATAAAAGGGGAAGGAGATCATTTGACAAAGGCATTGACTTAAGTATTGAATATCTGATGAAGAACAAGATCTAGAATACTGGTCATTGGGTTATGAGACATTGCTGAATCTGAACCTAGGAGGAACCTGAGCACTAAAAGATGGATAAGTTCTATTAATGGGTTGAGATCCTAAGGCTTGGATAGTAGTATCATTGTGTGATTTTGATCTATTATAATTGGTTCACGATTCGATCTATAAATCTGATAATCTGGGTATAACTGATGCCTGATTAAGTGAAAAGGATAAATTATCTTTTATAGATTTGTACACGGGTTCTGTTAGAGTCGGGCTTTCCATCCCTCCGTCAAAGATCATTTCTCTTATTGCATTTCATTTTTAGGTGTCTCATTTTGTTTGTTCATCTACATTCCATTTAGGAGCATCGATCCTCTTACGGAAGGGTCTTGTCCCCATACTTCACTCATGTCATTCACCTACTGGTTGATGTCTGTTCATAAAAAAACATATACAGTTTTATTTTCATCAAAGTTGCAAACGTCGTCTTTAGGGTTTTAGTGTCAAGTAGGTCTAGGGTTTCATTAGGGTCTTGTCAATAAATTCTTCAGAGTTTCCGGTGATCACTAGTAGGCCAAGAGGATGTTCCTAATCAGCTTTCATTCCATAATTTTCATCACCAATAATGTTGAGAATGATTCTTCTTCAAAACTTTGTTTTGAAGAAGAAATCGTTAAATTGTTTTTTGTAATAGATATGTAATTGTTAAGGCTTTTTAAGTTCTACAGTTCTTCAGGCACAGCCTTGGTCACCTTTTCCAAATTCTGTGTCAGCCATCCCTGCAAAAAATTGCCCAGAGTTTCATCATTTCAGTCAAAAAATCAAAGGAAACAAATAAAAAACAGAGTTTTTATTAAAAGGTGGAAAGTGCCAAAGTTTAAACATTACAAAAATAGGTTTGACAAAATAAAAATCAAAATCCATGGCTATATGAGATCTTTTCCATTTCGAAAGTTGATTTGCATGCCAAGAATGAAGAGGAAGAAATTCAAAGCAAGTTTTGTGCACAAGTGTGAAATTGGGTGAAATTGGGAGAAAATTGGCCCGCGCGATGCATAGAGCAGGTCGTGCGACGCACTGGGGAGGTGCGACACACTGGAAGAAAATGCGCAGTGTTATTTTACATGGGCGCGGCACACTAGGAAGGCGCGGCGCATACAACTCACTGTCCTGAAACGTTCCAAAATCGCCTCCAATTGCCAAAACTGCTTACATTATCTTGGTTCAAGTAGGTTGTTGTTTATTCATCCAATTTTGAGGTTTATATTGTGATGTGTTGTGATGATTGATGTGGTGAAACCCTAAACAAATAGCTAAACCCAAAACCTACTGTTAGGGTTTCAAATTTATTGTTTGTCACCAGTTTCATTCCCCCACCCCATTTCTCCCTTATTTTCATCATTCTTAAGTTTCCCTACTCCCTAAAATCATGAAACCCCTATCCCAAATTCTCAAATCCCAAACCCCAAACCCTAACCCTACAAAAAATCTCCTAACCCTATACATAAAACCCCTTAAACCCTCCTACATTTCCCTCACAAAATTTATCCCAATAGTCCCTAATCCCTTACTATTTTCCCCCTTCCTAACAATCCCTTGTTTCATTTGTTTTCCCCTTAGCGGTAGAAATTAAACACATCACTAAAAGAGCCATTCAATATAGTTTCATACACCAACATCTATTTCTCCAAGGAAGTTTGAATAACAACAATTATGTCATCCAGTCATTCATCTAATTATGAAGTGGAGACCCAAAGTGACTCACCCATGGAGGGACATGCAGCACAGAGGCCTCATAAAGGAGGCAGACATATCAGGGAAGAACCAACCACCCTTACAGAATTGCAGGCCTGCCCTCTTGCCATCTCTTGTTTCCAGTTTCAGTCATGTTATGAGTTTTGTGAGAAGGTTGCTAATGTTCAATTTCATCATGAGATGGCTCGCTTGTTTGTACTACATTTACATGGTGATCAAGTTACTTTGGCTGGTGTCACCTTCACACTTACACCAGAATCTATCTCACTAGCAACTGGCATACCCAACATTGGAGAGCCAAAACAAGAGGCAAAAGATTGACCGACAACATTATGAGCCATATATTAAACGTGGTTTCTTAAGGCAGCTCAAGAGAGTGTTTCCTTTCCAATATCTCAAAGATGAATATGCTCCACTAATGAAATTAATCATGAAGTATTTCAGTTGTGAAGGCCATTTCTCCCGATTATATGCTTATCACATCAGGTTGCTCATGCATTTCACCCGGGTATGGATGATGAACATTCCTTATTTCATATGCTGAAACATAGAAAGGATGACCATCCTTGTGTAGCACAAGACCCCTCAGCAGCAGTTCAACAATATTTGTCATTTTGCTCTCATCAAAATTTTAGTGGTTCATCAGCTTGGATTACACGGCATCACTTGGGATGATTTCATCTCTCGTGACTTTTTCTAAGCTTCACAGGGACCTTCAGAGGTTGGGCATGGTACTGGTGAACCTTCTCATCAGCAAGAAGGCCATGATCCACATATTGTTACTATACCGGTTTTCATTACTTATCAGAAGGGCACGAGGCAGTTATTTGCAGCAGCAAAGCGAGTGCCATGTCCACCTAGGGTGGAAGGGGCCTCGCTTCCCACATCAGCACCATAGGTGCAGGACAAAGACAAGAGGCTAATGCAGGAAGAGGGATCTTCAAGTGAGCAGGACTTTATTCTTGTTCAGGATGACAATAAAGACATGGGCTCGCAAAGTGCATGTCTTAGAGAGATCATCCAGGAGCAGCAGACAGAGATCAAAGCCTTGTCCCTTGACTTGGAGAGGGCTAAGTGGACTATGAAATACTTGGAGCAGAGGAACAAACAACTCGAAGATCACCAAGCAATCATGGAGCTACAAATCATCCAGGGGAATCGTCAAGCTGCCCAAAGGAGGAGAACTGAATTCACTTCATTGGAGCAAGAGATTAGTGATGATCGGGAGTCTTGGCTCGAGAGAATCAACATCCATCTAGAGAGACTGCTAGACAAGGCCAACAGGGACAAAGCATTGTTGAGACACATGGATTTTCTTTACAGGGCGCGAAATATGAGTTCCAAGGCACGAATAAGGAGTCTAAAGGCAAAATTGAAGAAGGCAACAAAGAAGTAAAAGAGGCAAAAGGAGCATGAATATCTTTAGATATTGGCCAAAGCCTCTTTATCCCAACATGACATTTTATAGTGAAGGTCCAGCCGAATTTTCAAGAAATTTGGAGCAAGTTTTTGCATTTTGAAATTTTTTGCACTAAAACACAGGTTTTGCCTCCCTATGCGTCAGGCCACGTGGTGCTCGCTTTTGCTAGAGGGCTCCAAATTTTGAAATATTTACATTTTTGGATTTGGCATGAAAAATTATGATTTTTTTTGCATGGCCGAGAAATTTGGGCAAGTTTTGAGTCCTCAAGAGGTCAAAAACACTCAAAAAATGACCTCTCTGCCCCTATTTTGACACAAAGGAAGCAGTCCTGGGATATTTGGTTTTTGGAGGGGCAAATGGACACCAAATTGAAAAATTCCACTTGGGTTGGAAAGTATATAGGTAGGGATTCAGCTCCAAAGTGGCGCAACGCATAGAGATTCAGGCGCGGCGTATAGAGGATTTTTGCCTACTTTTTCACATTCCAGCTCAGAAATTTGGCCTGTTTTGACTAGTTTTGCTTTTTGATGTAATTATTGATCTATCTTGATGTAACTTGATGAATATGATGTAATTTTGGCCCATATTTACTTGTTCTATAGGATTCATTCACTAGAAAGTGAAAATTAAATGAATGAATCAGTTTCCTACCATATAGAGGCAAGTTGTTTGATTGCCTAGATTTCAGTGCTTTGTTTAGAATTGGTTGAAACAACTCCTAGAATGATGAGCTCGACCCCTAGAGGCATGGGAATGGGTTAGGCTAGTCTATATCATGTATTTTTTGAGTCATTTTCACGGTTGGACACTTGATATTGCTTGGCGCATCATTGTACAATCTATCTTTACATTTTTGGCTAAGGAAAGACCTGCGTTTTGCAGCACTTGTTGGGATCCATGTGGCTCTGTGTTTTGATGGTGTTTTTCTCTATTTAATTGTAAGTTCATTGATGTTTATCTGTATCATTTTCCCTTCTCTTTGCTTATGGAATTAAACAAATGAGTGATTAAGGTAGAATTCACTGGACTGCTGTGCTCTGCCTTGAAATTTTGTTTAATTTTAAATGTTTTCATCTGTTTGAGGAGGATTCTTGAGAAACTCTTGCCCTCCTTGGATCCTCACCAATCTAATCCATCCATTTAGTCAATCTAAAGCATCAGAATGATTGCCTTCCTTGCCCCAATCAGAACTCTGCAAAAACTAGGCCTCATCCCCGGCCCCAAATTTGCCTTTCCCTTTTTCCAACAAAAATCCCCCTAAAAACTCAAATCAAATCCTTGTATATCATACCTAGCCTAAGATTAGTTTTTAAACCAATCATCTCAAGCCCATCGATTATCCTTTGCTGAGATTGACCCAGAGAGAGCCCTCTCCTATCCTTGTAGGGCTAGCTACGACGCTGAGCGTGGTTTGATGCAGATCTAGAAGCTTACCATTTCAGCGTGAGTTAAATCTAGGCTCTAATAGGTTCGGCACATCAGAGGTGCATATACACGTGGGTTCATCAAGTGAAGACAATGTATACGCTGGTTGGACTTAATATAGTTGCGTATGTACATAGGATTCTACATATTGAAGTAGTGTACATCTCATGAAATATGTTTTAGCTACTTCTGTTTATTACTGTAGTGTTCTGGGTTCAGAATTTGTGTTTGGTTACTGTTACTATTTTCTGGTTACAACATTCTGAGAAGTGATTGGTTGATTCAGTATTTGTTTGTACAAAGGAGATTGGTTGATGCAGATATACTTGATGTTTGATTGATATTCATGGATCCAGTTTGAAAATTTATGAAACGTGGTCCCTAGAAGAAAAGAGAAGGTTGTAGCCTTCTGTAGGTTAGCACCTATGTACTAGTACTTCAACTAGTACAAGAGCTAAGGGGATTGTAGCTCCCTTCCAGGAGAAGCTGGAGAACGAGAGAAGGTTGTAGCCTTCTACAGGTAGTAGCCTGCGTACTGGTATAATATTGCACCAGTACAAAATCATTTAAAAAAAAAAAAAAAGCTTCTAATTTAAAAGAAGATAGAGACAAATTGCAGCAGATGGTTTTCACCCACATTGGGTTTCCACCTTACATCTTGGTGTTCATGTGTTTTGTTTATGTGTGATGATTTGTTCTTCTTTACTGCTCCTGTTTATTGATCATATGGTTAATAATGTTTTGATGCACTCATTAAAGAAGCAACTGACTTATTTATAAGTTTACTGAATATACGATGGTTGCATTATACACAGTTGCGTATACACGTAGTTTTCCTTAACTAAAGTAGCGTATATGAATCTGAATATGGAAATGGAAAAATTATATTGATTTGATAACACTGATTCACCCCCCCTCTTAGTATTATTTCCAACAGTCTATACCAGCCAGGAATATACTAACCATCTACTATCTATTTACAAATCTTTACACAAGCAACAACAAAGATCATCCTTCTCACTTATACAATCAGGCATTCAGATATCAAACTCCTTATTCATTCTGTTTTACATTTATATCTAAGAAGACTTCTTTAATAGACAAAATTAAAACAACAGCACTGATTTGATAGATTAGTCATCCTTGAACATCAAGCTTTTCTTTTGCATATGCTACTTGGAAGAGTTGAACCAGCGTGTATACGCACCTTCACCAAAGTGAACCAATGTACAAATCTGTAAATACTTACTTCATAAGTCGGACTTCAGACAAACCCAAATCACAATAGTTAAAGAATAAAACATTTGTACATAATTAGATCTAGCCCAACCAATATCAGATCATTCAATAATAAGTCATTTTAGGTCTCATGATCCTGATCCAATATTGAATTCAAGGTGCACAAAGTATTTAAGATCAAATAAAAAACATAGCCCCTGCAACATAAAATATACTTCAGATAGAAGTATTCCTTAGAAACCCATACACTTGCACATTCAACACTTCATAAGATCTTCACTGCTTGTGTGTTTAGCCCTTTGATCTTCTCCTCCTTATATACTTAGAACCTTTATCAATACCTTGGACCAAAACCACGTAGGACCAATCCCTTGGACCAAATACCTAGGGTCAATACCTCGAACCAAATACCTTGGACCAAAACCTTGGATTTCCAACATGAACACAATTTTTCTCCTGTGGGAATGCATGTATACTTATACGCTCTTTTTGTTCTGTGGACCAGCGTGTATATGTTGTTTTGACTAAGTGTACTTGCATATATTTCTTAAACTGCTTTGCATCAACCTTTTCATTTAGCTTCTTTATTCTGATCAATAAACCTTAGTTCCATCTTCTTTTTCTTCTATACCATTGCCCTGCAACCTCTGAAAATACCTATTGTATTGTTGGTTTCCTTTTACAAAAACTGAATTCACCTGTGAGTGAGTTGCCATCAAGAACAACACTCGTATCATAATACCAACAGAGCAACCTCAATAATATTGAGATTCCATTTATCTTTTGATTTCTCTTTTACCTTTGAGCTACCTAATGACTCTTCATATTCCTTATATGGCTCTTGGACTCACACTTTACACATATACATTTTCTCACTACTTTTGAAATACAAAATTGCAAAAAGACAAAATATGGCTATTAGCATAAGAAAAAATAATACACCATGCATATACTTATGGAAATGGTCACTCGGTGATAATATTATGTATTTCTATAGAAATATATTGGTGCCAAGATTTGTACTCTGTTGCTATGTTCTCAACCTTCACTAGTAACTCTAGATTGTATCTAATTGTACCCTCTAATGAATTTAGATATATGGTCTTGTAATTTGTTTGAATGTTGCTAAGTAGCATAATTCACTAAATGTGTACCTTTTATGGCTCATTTACATTATGTATAATAGATTTTGTATTCACCTCGAGCTCCTCCTAAATGGTTTCATATTGGATGTTATTCAAGAAATCTTCTATGTTATGAACCAACTCAAGAAAAGATAGAAAAGATAGATCAACGCCTTAGAATTCAGCCTCTTCGAGGGGGCAACCTCCTTTACATTACATAAATGAACAATTCTTGGATGATTCAAATGACAAAACCTCCTTTCTATATATAGGAGTCTAAGGAGTCACAATATAATCTAGCCGACCTAACAATAATTATATAAAGCCACAAAATAACAATAGAGCGATTCTATGGGGCTCAGTAATAACAATATGGGGGCAATCGGGGCACAACAATATTAATAAGGGGTATAACTACAATAGTAATGGGGTAATCACTAGTATTATAGGGACCCAA
>APFE030376871.1:21508-80922 GCA_000404065.3 Pinus taeda | reverse complement strand
ATACTTGTTCTTGTAGACCCACTTGCAGCCAATTGGTTTGGTTCCTAATGGAGGATCAACCAGCTTCTAAGTGTCATTCTTTATGAGAGCATCATACTCCTTTTGCATCGCTTCTTTCCATTCATCATGAGAAGCAGCTTCTTTGAAGGAAGTTGGTTCAAAATGTGGAGACAAGTTTAATTAACAATCATAAGAAACATCCATATCAACAGGTGAATTAGAGTCGTCTACATCACCTCCATTTTGCTGGTTTGAATTTCGAGTTCCTGTCTTTCCAACCTCATTAGGATGAACACTTTCAAGTGTCTTTGTCAGCCACTTTGGGGGACCTTTCTCAAATGGTCCAGGCTACTCCGTTGATTGAGTTGGGACTGAATCAAGATTGAGTCTCCCAATTCTATCACTTACATCACTTAAAGCATCATCCGTTGTTGGAATTTCATACGGGGGAGAGTGTTCTTCAAAAGAAGATTCCACATGTTGATCTAGTATAGGAATCCCCCCTTCAAGATGTGGAATATGATTATCAAATTCTTGAAATGATTTTGCTTTTGCGAATCTATCCAAGCAATCAAGTTGTCGCTCAACAACAATGTTAGATTTGGATGATTCAAGAAAAATTACATCTCTAGATAGAACAAACTTTTTATTTACTTCATCATAGAGACGGTATGCTTTGGAGGTGTTTGAATATCCCAGAAATATACACTTACGACTTCTAGCACCAAGTTTGTTTCTATGTATCTTTGGTATCAAGGCATAATAGGGGGAACCAAAGACCCTGAGATGCTTTACCGAAGGAACATGTCCATACCACATTTCATATGGAGTCTTGTTTCTTATAGCATTAGATGGACATCTATTCTTTATATATGCAGCACATAGAACAGCGTCAGCCCAAAACATTATCTTTACATTTTTTAAGAAGAGCATGGATCGTACCATATTTCAGATTGTCTTATTCATTCTTTCAGCTACACCATTCTGTTGGGGATTATAAGGTACAGTGGTTTGATGTTTGATCCCATGTTGGCGAAGATAGCTTTCAAATTCATTTGATGTGTATTCTTTTCCATTATCAGTGCGAATAGACCCAATATGAGATTGTGCATCATTTTCAATCCATTTATGAAAATTCTTGAATGTTTGGAAAACATCAGATTTGTTCTTCAATAAATAAACCCAACACATTCTAGTGTAGTCATCAATAAATGTCATCATATATTTTTTCCATTTGCAGAAGGAACAGGCATTGGACCACATAAATCTGAATGAATGAGTTCAAGTTTTCTAAGTGCTCTTGAATGCGAATCATGAAAAAACTGTTTGCTATGCTTTCCTAGGATGCAAGCATCACATTGCTTAAGTTTCCTAGGAATTGTAGGCAAACCAACAACACCATTTTCTTCAACAAGCGGAGACTGTCATAGTTCAAATGTCCAAATCTAGCATGCCATAATAAACTTGATGGAAGTGTACCTTCTTCATGATGAGAATTGTATGAGAAATGTTGTGCACGAGCAGAGGTTCCTTGCAGCTTGAGAAGCTCTTCTTCTTCTATTACCCTCATGACAAGTGAGTGGTCAGATGCTTTTCTTACCTCAAGCTTGCCATCAAACATATGAATGGAGTGACCTTGCTGGCGGATGTGGACCAAGGACAACAAGTTTATCTTGAGCTGTGGGAGATATAGAACATGATCCAGAAGAAAGTCTGAAAGACCAGGCAGTTTAAGCCTGATTGTGCCAAGCCCTGATGGCTTGATGATTTTTGATTGGTCTGCAAAGTATACTGCTCCATCAACATTGTCAATGAAATCTTCAAAAAATCTTTTCTATGAGTCATGTGGCAGGTTGCTCCTGAATCAAGCAACCAATCATTTTTCCAAGAAGCAAGTGAAGCATTAAATAAATCTTCATTTACTCCAATGTTACATTGTTCCACAACATAGTGAGTGGATTCAGGTGCTTTACCTTTGTCTGTATCATCAGTTTTACCTTTCTGTTGGTTTCTTTTCTGCTCAATTTTGCCCCATGGTAGCTTGCATGTAGAGGCATAATGTGATCCATTTCTTTTGCAGCAAATGCAGTGCAAATCTGCTTTTTCTCCTTGAGAATCTCTGCTCCCTTGCCTCTAAAATATCTTCCTCTTCCTCTTCGACCACCTCTTCCTCTTGAAGAATCTTGAGTATGATGCTTTTCTTTAGGAGCACGGCACAAAACCTCTTCAGAAGATTCAGGGGCTGTCTTTTTTCCAAAAGCTTTCTCTCTTTCAGCAAACTTTTTCACAAGAGAGTCAATGGTTATATCTTTGAGATTTCCATTTGCTTGCAATGACTCACGATAATTGGAGTAAGTAGGATAAAGTGCCTTGAGAAAAGCGATAAGAGGAATACCCAATTCAACCTTAGTGGATTTGATATCATGCATGATAGACTTTACTTCAGATGCAAGAGCAAGAGGATCATTATTTTGCAGTTCAAGAGTGAAGAGTTTAATCATGAATTGAACAACTTCAAGTGCAGAATGTGAGTCATAGAGTTATTTCAGCTTTTGTAAGGCTTCAAAAGCAGTTGAAAATGGTGAAATATGTAAACTCACCTCTTCATTTACAGATGTTGTGATTAATGCATAAGCCTTGCTATTCTTGTTTTCCCAAATGACGAGCTCTTTGTTTGATGTAGGCTGTTCTGGCTCTGTGTCTCCATCTCCAATAGACACGCCTTTCCACAACCCATTGAAAATGAGTGTGTGTTTTATCATCTGAGACCACTCAGGATAGTTCTCTTTGCCAGTGAGAACTATTCCCACAATAGATATGATTGAATGCATACTGTAAAAAAAAATACTTCTGCTGATAGAAAAATACTTCTGATAATATACAATAAAATTGTACTTCTGGTGGTAATTTTAAAAAAATTACAATTCAAAGGGGTATTATCTCCATATGGGGCTTTGTACTATCTTTGTCTTCAATGAAAAATATAAAAACATTTCCCAAATAAATATTCAGATCAGGTATGCACTCTCAAAAAAAAATTTCAAATCTCTTCCTCATCAATTTTTTTCTTATGATTCCTATGTAGCGTGTGATATAGCGCCGATAGTGTCTTTATCGGTTCAAACTTTCACTTTTCCTCAATGACACAAAATATTTGAAAACATGTGTTTAGAGTTTTACTTACTACCAAAACAGAAAGAATTGAAATTTTGTGTACAGTTGTGCATACTCCACTCCATAAAGAAGATTCCACATCATATTACACACAGACAACGTAAATCATATTACAGGTAGCGTAATATCATATTACAGGTAGTGTAAATCATATTACAGGCAGCGTAATATCATATTATAGGTAGCGTAAATCATATTCAGGAAGCGTAAATCACACAACATTCAAATTTCAGGCCTCAACGCATATGCCATGAATAGCTCAATAAAATGCCAAAAATAGCGTATATACAAAAAAACTCAACATATATGTACCAACGTTCTTCAAAACAGGAGCATCATTCTGTAAATACTTATGGAATGGATCAGCATTCAAATTAGTGGAGCAACGTTCTTCACAATCACTACTAGTCTCACTTGCACTTCTAAATCGCTGAAGAGGGAAATCGGTTTTCAAAACCCTTTTTTTAGAGATTCAATTCAGATCTACTATTTCTTTGCTCTAAAAATGTGAATCCAAGAATGGCAACTTTTTAAGGTGCCTCATCTAAACAGCAAATGAAGAAAAGAGGCATATCATGTCTGATTCACATACCTAAAAATCTCGAAATATTTCTTTTTTACCTAAAACATTTACAGGTAGGAAAATTTCACTGTGATGGCATTTACTGCGGCATCGATAGAAGAAACCAAAATATCACTACCATGACAGACTCATGATGGCTCTTGAGGCCCTGCAGCAAGAGAACCATTTTTTGAAACCAGAACAAAATGCAGCAAGAGCTATTCCACCAAAATGTCTTCAAACAATATTCCAGTTCTTAAGTCATCCCTCTCTCAACGCTTTCTAAATTTAGGCAGTAAAAATAGTGAACAAAATGCACAGTAGATAGAGAGGATAGAGAGCACAGTAAACAATGGACATAGAGCAGTAGACAATGGACAAAGAGCAGTAGGTAGAAGGGAGTTACAACTATTTTGGGAGCTGGCTTTGATACCATGTTAGACTAGGCAGTAACTTCTCAACCAAAATTGATTTGTATATCTTATTCCTTCAGGTAGGTCTTCATTATATACATGAGGGAGAGACTGTTTACTTCATCTCCCGATGACCATTCATATTACTTATTTATTTATTTACATTATATTCACCCAATCTTGATGATTAGGTGTCAACAAAAATGTTACTCCTCCTTTGAGCAACTTATTCATCCTCATTTCCCTGTGGTTCTTCATGTATGCTGGCCTATTTCATTATTTTTTTGTTGGTCCATGTGTTGCTCCTCCTGATACTCTCCTTTCTACTCTTTTATTTTCATTTCTTCCTCTATCTTAGTTTCCCATGGAACTTGTAATGTAGGTTTAGCTTTCTTCTTTCTCTCAGGTTATTCTTCAATTGTAATGGTTTCTATTTGTGAGGGAAACACCTTACTTTTGGCTTATCTTCTTGATATTCCTATGACACTTATATTTGTGAAAAGAGGGATTTATTGGCATCCATTACCGCATTAATAATTGTATTCTCATTGAAGTCCAAGCCTCTTAGTGTTGATACAAATTCTTGGCCATGACACATCATACTGTCCATCAAATTCTTATGAACACCCTTAACTAGCAATCTAAATTCTCTTTGCTCATTTGATTATGGGATTGAAAAAACTTAACAGAGAGATATTTCTTCTTATAGAGGGATAAATTATGGTCAATAAACTGAAGCAAAATAAAGTATTGGTATGATGACCAAGCTAGTGACATGGATACCTTTCACCATTAGAGAATTTACCATGACTGTAGCAAATCCTTTGCATCTCTATTGCGTTTCTTTGAACCTTGTATAAATTAATTAATCCTTATCCAACACCCTAGTAGAAAATGTTTTTTATTGTAAGGTTAACTTCTTGTAGCAATATGTCTATCTCCTATAGTAGCAAATTTTCCCTTCCTGTAGCAAATTTGTTCTTCCTGTAGAAGTTATGTTCCTCCTGTAGCAACTATGTTTTCTCTTGTAGAAACCAACCTAAATACCATAGAAGCTATTCTTTGCATTCCAAGAGGTGGTGGCTCCACCTTTTTATTCTTTTATTTTTATTTTTCTATTGATTTTTTTTTTAATTATTTGTTTTTCAATTGTTTTCTCTCTTTTCTGATTGCATGTAAAATAAACTCAAAGTTCTTTGAGTTAACTGAGTTGACCTCCAACAATTTTTTCAAGTCGATGATAACATCCCACTTCCTTAAGTCCTTTTTAATTTTTTCCTCATTTATTTCCAACACATGTGGCTATCCTTTGGAGAAAAATTAAGTGACTCTAGATAAGATTGAGGCTTTCTGCTATTAATTTTGGCTATAAAAGACCTTTCCTTCTCACAGTTTTAATGTTTTCGCAAGATAGAATGGGTTTGAAGGGTGAGGTCAAAGAGTTGCATACTTGTGCATTACCATGAGTGTTTTTTTATTTATCATTTGTAAGATCTTGTTGTAGTTGTCGAGGTTGCCTTCGATGATCTTGAAGCTACATGTGATAATCCCCTAGAGGTCCTCTAGGTTTTCTTGCTACTATTGTTGCTTTTCTCTTGAGATGCTCTGGAAGTGAGTGTTGTAGATGATAATATGTCATTTATAAACAAAGGTAAGTTTTTTGTGCATTTCTTCTATACTTGCATGAGAGAGATATGTATTTTTTAGTGTTCTCTTGTTGATTTATGCTTGATGATGTAGGCTTGTCCTTCATCATGATGTTCTTTAGATCCGATGTTGTTACTTTCTAAGTGATTAAGAACATTGCAATAACTATGAGAAGGTTTGTAGCTACTTGAGGATCCAAGTTATCATCTCCAAATTCTCCATGGTGGCTAACTTCTGGATCTTGAACTCTGGCTATAGTTTGGTAGGCGATGTGCAGATTGCTACAGGACTCTATGTGTTCCTGTAGTAGTCACATAGACCCTACTAAGATCACAATTTCCTAAAATTTATTCTTTTAAAAATAATGATAATTCATGAGTATTTTTTTGACAAGGATCATAGGCTTTTTTTGTGGTGGAGGGGATGGAAGAAGGGGTGAAAATGTGTTCTTTTCATGGATAGGGATGAAAATGAGAGTGGAGAAGAGGCCAAGTGGTGTGGAAAATTAATGATGAACACACGTTGGACCTATCTCAAAATTTCCTAAAGAATACATGACCTTTTTCCTCTTTCTCCAATCAGATCTGCCTCCTATAGAAATTATGGTCCCTCCTGTAGCATTTTAGGATAACCTCCTATAGCATATTTGTTTTATCCATATCTATAAAATGGTATACTAGATTGACCTGAAATTTTCTAAGGATCTTTCTATCATCCTTATGCACCTCTCCATAAAACATCTTAGCCAATGTATCCACAAATATCAAGAAAAATAAAAATGGTTGTCGGTGATGGAGGTCGATTTCTCAAAGAGTGTGCACTAGAATTTTTTGAAATTTCTTGATCAGGTTACCATCATACATATGAATCTCCCCATGAACATACCAACCAATGTATTCACGATTTTCAAGATATAATAAAAAAAATTATTCTTTGTGTATTTTGGCTTCCTATAGCAAAACATAGCCCTTCTATAGCATTTGATGACAGGGAGGAAAATGCATGAGAAAGGCTTGGGAATGATGGGTGTATGCTAGAAATGGATGAGGTTGATGGATTGGCATGGATTTGGTCCTCTTGGAGCATCCGAGCAAAGGAGGAGAAAGCCCAATTTTGACTTCCTCTGATTAGATTTTTGACCAACTTTTTGCTTTTGGTGCTAACTTGCTTTTGTTGCTTGCAAATATTAGAGAGCACTTGCATTCATCAGAGAGAGATGCATGGAGCTAATAATTTTTTCATTTTTTTTCTTTTAGGCTTAGTAGCTGTCTTGATGAAGTTTTCAACTAGTAGGTCTTTCAAGGCGCCTCAAATGAGGCTTTCAATTAGGATCTTTTCTTTTTCTCTTTTTCCAACCCATTAGCCGCCTCATGGAGGTTTTCAATTAATGAGAATCTCAGGTGCCTCAACAGAGGTTTTCACTTGAGATTTTATTTTTCCTCTTGCTTTTTCATTTTTTTATTTCTTTTTTCTATCGTACTCTACTTGAAAAAATCAAAATCTCTTTCAAGTATACGAAAAATTCCAATGGAGCCATGTGCACATCAAGATGATAAATATACTGATGTGTAGGCTTGAAATATACACTTTGACATGTACTTGAGTTTTAGAGACCAAATGCTTTGACTTTGATGATATCAAGCACAGTTGAAGAATAGAGTGATACTCCTTCTTGTTGATTTTCTGGAACCAAACCTCAATACAAATTTTATCCCTTGGATCGCTTGCTCATCTAGATCATTCTTCATATCTTCTTCTAACATGTCATTCAAATATTCATCCTTTTGTAGACTATTCTATTGAACACATAGAGGATCTAATGGTAAACATGAGGGAACTTTCTCAATCTCTGATTTTGATGTCTACTCTTCATCAAGTGCAGCCCATGGTTCTTTGGTCTTCTCATTTGAATCTTCTTTTTCGGAATGTTGTCCTTGAATGACATCAAAAGAATCTATTTTTTCCAATACTCTTCTTGAGGAAAGAGGAATACCATCTAGATGAAGATGAGATGTTTGGAGGTGTTGTAACTCAATATTGTAAGTCGGTTGAGCTACTTTCTTGTGTGGGTTTGGAAATGGTGTTATAGGTAGTTAAGGGAGAGTTGATCTTTGAGATGGATGTGGTTGAGGTTGCAGTTATGGTGGAGGTGGATGGTAGGGATAACATGGAATTAGGTATGGAGGATTTTATGGAAAATATTGAGGATATTGTGGATTTCTACCATAAGGTCATTTCCAAAGTTGTATCAAAGATTGGTTTTGGGGTTAAGATGGCCAAGGTTTCCAAGGAAAGGGTGTGTTCCAATTACTTTGAGATGGATGTGCATAAACTTGAAATTGTGAATTAGATTCTTGCATCATACTAGGTCGACTAGGCTGCCATGATACTCTTGGAGCTACATATCATAGCTTCTTTGGTGATTGAATTGCTCCATGATCCTCTTGGTAAACTTCCTTCAACCTTGGTAATGATGGGAAATATTTAATAGCATGTGATTCTGTATGGACAACACAAATATCAACATCTTATTTTTCCTCACCTTGCATTCTTAACATTTCTACTTGTTCGCTTAGATTGCTAGGAATTTATGTTTTAAAGTCATTAAAAAATTTCAAAGTTTAGCTTGACTTACCGATATGGATGATGATTTACTTACTCTTGCCCTTCCTCTTTATATGTGTTTGCATGTTTCAAAATTTTCTTCAAATGATAATTGGTATACATCACCTCTACTTATGAGATCAAGGAGATCAATCCACTCATCCCTAATTGTTCTATGTAAGAGGTTTTTTAGTGTGTTGGATCCTAAATGATGTAATTTTTCACTCTTAACATTTTACATGAACCTCTTTATTAGATCCTCAAGGCTCTCATCTTATGTTTTATTCATTCTAAATATTTCTTCTTTAAGATCATGATCTTTATATTTTTCTAGAAATATATTTTTCATATTATTCCATGATCTTATTGATTAGTCCCTAAAATAATGAACCATTTAAGTGCTATATCCTTCAATGTTATCAGAAATAATCTCAAATTTTGAGTTTTAGTAAGTAACCATAAGACCTACAAAGGATTTAAAAATCAAAGATAAAGTTTTCCAGATCCTCTGACCTCATACCATGGAAGTTTGGAAAGAGAGATTGTTATAGACATATTTGGGAACTGCATCCCCAATCACATATGTCCATAAACCAAGGGCATATAAACCCCTAAAAGTGTTGTTTCATACCCTAAAGGAACAAGGTCAATTGATTACATCATTTCCCAGAATTTCTCCTTGAAAAAGTACTCAGAACTGGTCAAAACTCGACCATATAGTCTGCTCCATGTTGAGGGTGTGATGCATCTCACCTGTCACATGAAAAGGGTGTGATGCATACTGAAAATCTCTTCTGTAGGGTGTGATGAGCGAGAGCAGAAAAATGGTAGAGGTAGTTTGCTAGGTGGAAACCCAGAGAATCTTCTAGAAACTTCTCATTTGACATTTGCCTCTCTAAATTCACTGATGGATGAGTGAGAGATCATGAAATCTCCAAGTGGAACCAAGAACTATCAGTGAAATGACACTAATCAAAATCCCAGAAGTTGACTCACCCACCTGCGAATATCTATATATGGATCCCTCATCCTATAGATCCAGAGGGGGTTGGAATTTTGTTTTTTGTAAGGAAGTGCTCTTGGTTTCTCTCTGAAACATTGTAGTGTTGGGTGATCTAGCCTTTCATGAGGTAAAGAGGGCTTTCATGCTAGGAGGATGGCACTAGATCAGACCGCTAGGTTGTAATCCTCTCTTCTACTAGTTCTATCAATAAAGCTATTTGCGTTTTCCTCCATATACTTGTATATTTTTGAATCTTGTATTGGTGTATGCATTTGTATGGTTAATATACATCTGATCCTATATTGTTTATGGTTATTGATCTCTATTCTTTGATGGTATTATGCTGCTTTGACTCTACAGGTGTTCTTTCAAGTGGGACAAGTGAGGAAGGAGTGGCGAAGCTCTGTCAAAGGAGAGAGTAAATAAGCAAGGAGACAAGTGAAAGACTGAGATTGGTACTATCTGCTTCTCTCTCATCTATCTCTCATAAAGGAAAATACAAGTAACTTTAGTTTGTTTGTTTCTAAGATAGCTACCTATCTTAGTGGGACTAGCAGCTTTGAATGGACACTAGTTTTCTCGATAACAAAATGGCGACTCCGCTGGGGAGTGAATAGTTTGATTGTTAGTCACTATTGTTTTCTTTATAAAATACAAATGGAGCCTAAAGTTAAGCTAGCTAGCCTTCAAACTGCTTTTTCTATGCAACTGCAAAGTAGAGCAACGCTGCTTCAGTCAATCTCCGAGTTAGTTTATGAACTGAACATATGAATTGCAAAAATCCTAAATTCCCTGGTGGTAGCTCAAATAACCTCATTAGATCAGCCGCTATACTTTTTTTTTACTTTCTATCATTAGCTCAACCTAAATCCCTGAACTTAGCTGCAAACTGTGAGTGAAAACCAAGCTTAGTCTCGTCCCTGGACCATCGTACTATCTCTCATTGGAAATCTCAATGCATTGCACCTCCTGTGTGTTGGAGGTGAGATGCATCCTTGTTTCACTGTGTTACAGGTGTGATTATTGAATGAGACTATTTCTGCCTCCAGAGTTTGGTTTTTCCTTCATTGTTTTCAGCCCTATTCAGTGGTTTTGCTGTCTATGATCAGTATATCACTATTGAAACTCTCTTCCTTTGCATTATTCAGTCTCCATTGATAAGGAATTGTGAATGTTTTTTTATGTATTTTTCATCATTTACAGTTCTCCTTTGCAAACAATAGCTTAATCGAACAATTGTCTTTTGATTTGAAAGTGTCGCAAGTGTCATTTTCAGTCAAAGAAAAGAGTTTCATAAATTCTTCCTCTTTTAGATAGTTGATTACACTTTTGCCATTGCATTTGATTTGAATCATCAATTCATTGAAGTGTCGAAAGTAGTTTTCAAGTCGAAATTGAAAGTGTCGTCTAAATCTTCCTTTCGATTTTGAAAAGAAATTGCTATTGTGTCGCTTTGAGGAAAGATAGTTTAGATCTGTACTTAGTTTCTTTTGTCATTCTTACATTAAGGAAACTAAAAAAAAAATACATGGACGTGCATTTTCATTTAGACTGCATACGAAAATTGATTTAGGACAGTGCATCTTAATGTGTGCTCTCTGTTGTATGTTGAAAGAATTTTAATTCTCTTTCCTTAGTAGCTAGGATTTTCATTGCTAAAAGTAAACAATTGTTTATCATATTAGATTGCATATTTAGGAATTGTATATCTACATCATGGGGTGAACCTTAAAGGAAAACTTCTTAAGAAAGATCAACTGTAAAATAAACCTCAATGAACATTAAAATACTTTGGAACCTAACGCACAACATCTAGAAGTCTAGGCTAGAGACGTATTCTGGCGTTGTAACGCCCAGTAACTATCATTTTCATCGTAGGTTGGGTGATTCCTCCTCTTTGATACGACAAGTGCCAATACAGACTTGTCCTCCCATGTACCATCAAGTATATATTGCGAGACGACAATAGGCTATATCCTTTATCCTTAGGAAGCCATGTCTATTTCCCTATCGATCGCAATGCACTGAACACAACATTCGGGAAGATAGATTGTCGTACGGAAAAAGTATTCTGCAGTTTTGCGATTGGTTTTGTAATCCCTCTGTCTAGATTTCTAGAGTAGTCACTTTCGTTCCTTTTCAAACTCCTTAAAAGAAAAGGTCCATCTAAGCACTTGTCACTTCAGGCTCATTAAAAATCGAAGGCGACTAGAGTCATCTTTAGTTTTTTCTCAACTCTTAAAAATTGAAAAAGCAAGTTGTGTCAAAACTTCATAAAATTCATTCAATTCAGAATAACATTTTCCCCTTTGTATTTTGAGTTGATCAAGTAATTCGTAATTGTGGAAGAAAGTCAATCAAAACCCCGTCGCTCACAGGGAATAACGATTCAACCGTCTTTGACTCCAGAAATGAAATCATTTCGAGCCAAGCGATCTCATTTAACTAGGGCAAAGTCTCCTGGTTTATTTGAAACTTGTGTTTCAACATCCCCAGAGACTCTAGTTACTCCAACTATTTATAGTATCCTTGCCTCTACAGAAGAAGTTTGGTAGTTACAAGAGGACGTTAGAACTAATCCTGGTGTAATGGTAACCAATTTTACTCCTAAACCAGCTCCATCTGGGGCTAATTCGGAAGGTGTTGCCCCTCCAACATTTGTTGGTGCAGAGTCTATACCTTCTTCGGCACCAAAAATATTTTACGGACCAGACGGTCTGCCTCTTCCACCTGAAATGATTGCCATAGAAGAGATTGTGGAGGATCTTCCATCAAGTACCCCATTTCATTTTGGAACTGGGATCCACATATATCCTCCTACTACAGAAATTAGTTCTTTTGATAACCCTTCATCGCAAGTTCCTGTGGAATCGCAAGGAAATATTTTGGATAGAATGAATATGTCTGAAAAACCAACAACATCTAGGATTTTGTCATCCGATACAGCAGTAGCAAGACCTCCTGCTACTACTCCAACAATGTTCGCTGGTATACCATCTGTCCCAACTAGTTCTCGACCGCTAGATGGAGTCCACCCAAGGACTGTTTCGATAGCATTGTATATTCCTATTTGTTCGTCCAGAATCTTATCTGGAATTTCTTATGTTGAAACTCAACAAATTGATCCTTCACATCAGTATCAATTTGGGTAGTCCAGTCTGCAAAGACCAATTTACCCTTTGAACATGGGATTGCCAACATATGGGAGGCAATATGCCTTTTCATTGTTCCCTCTGGGAGAACAACCATATGAGAGTTCACAACAGAATTCGGGTCAAGCTAGAATCACATCTAGTGGCTGGGTACCAATACTGCCTCAACAACTGAGAGTTATATATTCAATGCAACAAAATCAACCTATGTCGAACATTCCCACTACACTGGCTATTGTGACGGTGTCGCAAGTACAGGTGCTACCTGTTGTATGTCAACCTCCAGTCTCTTAGGTCTTAATACAACAACCTCTTATCTCCGTGACTCAATCACAACCATCGATTAGTGGCTCCTTAACTAAAGTGGATCGGGCTCAAACAAGTACTATAACCCCTCATCTTGGTCAAACATCTAGTATTGGGCAACAACAAATGGTCTCACAGCCATGGCTGGTGCAATATCAACAACCACAATTCCAGCAAGCTTACTGAGGACTTGAGCAATAAAGATTTGCAGGTAATGGGTAGCCATATATTCAAAATGGTAACCGACAATCATATTATAATGGTTACACCCATCAACGTTATCAAAGTTATCAGCATCAAATACATTATGCTGGAATGCAAAGACCCATGGCTCAGGAAATCCCATCTTATCCTGGGTATGCTTCACCAAACCTAAATCAACAGTTACTTTTCATAGGAATTTTAGAATTACCATATCTGAATCGGCTAACAAATGATCCAATTGCTTACGCCCATTGGTGGCCAGGGATTCCTCATAAACTTCCATCAGATATTCCTAAATTCAATGGAAATCTGACTGAAGATCCATCAAATCATGTGATGACCTTTCATCTGTGGTGTTTGTCCAACACTCTCAATGATGATTCAATTAGGCTTTGCCTTTTTTAGTGAACGTTAAGTGGTCCGATAGCGAAATGGTACATCGAATTTCCTAGAGCTTGATTCGATAACTTCAACGCCCTTGCCACCACCTTTTTAACCCATTTTTAGTTACCCATAAGGTACGAAACAGGAACAGAGCTTCTTTCCAATTTTAAGTAGACGATAGCCACTCACATATCTGATCATATTCATGAGTGGCGACATCATCGTAGAATGGTAAAAACATATGTTCCTGATTAGCTGTTAGCTGAATGGTTTATTAAGTCATTGTTACCTTCTATTACAGAAGATGTGGCCAAAGGAGTTGTCACTGAAGAGAAAGTCACTGCTCGTGCGCAATATCTAGACTTGATCTATACTCAGTTTGGCATGCTCTACGACAAAATTCTTGATGCTCCTAGACTGGAGTTTTCCGTTCCTCCTCCTCTTAAATCAAACATGGAATCTCATGCTGGCAATGGCGTGATTGGTACCTCAAGTACACAAATTGCGAAGACCTCATCTGGTAAAGCCCTTACAGTTTCCAGTAAAAAGGCAAATGACAAACTTCTTACCTGAGAGGTTAATGCTATGTCGACTGACAAAGGCAAAGAACTGAAGCAAACAGGGGGAAAGAAGAAAAAGAAAAGAAAGAAGAAGAAACAGGATGATTTGTCTCCTGAAAAATCTTCTCAAAACCCTTTTGGGAAAATGAAACCTAATCAACCATGTCTCATATGCGATGAGGACCATTTGACGAGAGATTGCCCACATAAAGATGAGATTAATAATTTCTTCAAGAGTTCAAAAACCTCAGCGGTATTAACTGATCCATTTCCAAACCCAGAAACCAATCTGGTTGCTAGCGACAATGCTTCCCCATCCCAAGTGTTTATGTTGTCCATTTCAAAATAGAAAAATGATGCTTTTATATTGACAAGGAATAAGGATTACGGGAATCCACAGTTGTTGAACAACAAGGCTGCAGATCAACCTAGTAGTTCGACAACAACTTCAATCAAAGTTACGCAACCCATCATTCCTGAGCTAACAATAAAACTGCCAAAGGGAGTAGTATACAAATCAACTTTTAATCCTCATGCTCGAGCAACATAGAATTATAATACAGTACAGGATCTGGCCCAATCGCCATATGCTATGTCAACACTTGAAGTACTACAAAATTGCCCCTCGCAAAAGCAGGCTCTATTATTAGCAATAGGTGGGATTGACCCAACAGATTCCAATCTTGTGGCCTTTAATCATAAAGGATATCAACCTTAGTTACCGACTCAACTCGCTTTCCTCATACAAGTGAAATCCCTCAACAAAACTGTTCATTGAACAATTATTGATGGGGGGCATCTACATGCATTATGTCAATGAGTTGCTGGAAATATTTAGGCTCACCACCCTTGTCGTGATCGTCAATGACATTAAAAGAATTCCATGGATGAACATACATCCCGTACGAGATTCTAAGTAACTTGCAAGTCGAACTGGGGGGAAAAATAGTAGAAATTGATGTCGAAGTTATCGATGGAAACCTTGATTACAATATCCTACTGGGAAGGCCCTGGATTTATGTTATGGCTACAGTTGTGTATACATACATTAGAAAGATTTCAATTCCTTTTCAAGGAGGAATTACAATTGGTGATCAACAAACCTTCCTCCCCAACAGTTCACAAGTTATGGGAAGCATTCCAATGATCCATGGAAGCTCTCATTCGCTCCAAAACATCGGAGTAGGCACCCTGAAAGACCCGACCTTAATGGGTATTTTTTCCCTATTGCCTCCAAATAATCTGGCGGACGTGGCCATGGTGGAAACTTGCAATATGGTATCTTCTATATCTACAAAGGTTCAAAAGATTTTCAAACATGACACTAGTATGGATCATCGCCAGGTATTACCTCCAAGCCCAATAGAAATATTGTAGCAATCAATTTTCTTGGCCTAGGTGCAAAACCAAAATCAATGCTCATCGAGTGTTTGGATAGATAGGTCTAAGGAATATGTTACCTCTTCAGATCCTTGGTCGCATGTACATTCTATAGACAAAGGAATTTTTCAGTCAATGATGATAGGAGAGGCACCATGGGAAGATTACCACCATCGTTCCCATCTTCTGGATTACCACGAAGATTGTTCCAGTGACCTTAATCATCGTTCATTTTTTGATTTTCTATCAAATACTGCAAATACAGTGGATTCCGAGCAAAATCTATCCAATATTGAAGAAACTATCGCCATAAATATCTCAACCAAACCAGACGTTGTAGAGAATATCCATGTTGAGAAATCTTGCTCTTCTTCAGAACTGGAAATATATTGCGCTCTCTTTCATGTGTTTTGAGATGTATTTGCATGGCCATATGAATAAAGTCCAGCCATTGACTCGAGCATAGTTGAACACGAAATCAAGCTGTATCCAGATGTCAAACCAGTACAACACGACTTTGGAAGGTGCACCCAAAGAAAGCCACTGCCATCAAGGCAGAAGTTGAAAAACGTTTACATGCTGGATTCATTTACTCGGTTCCTCTAACTGATTGGGTATCAAATATTGTTTCTGCGATGAAAAGACAAGGAACAATTAGAGTGTGCATTGATTGCAGGGATGTAAATCAAGCTTGTCCAAAGGACAACTACCCTACACCCTTCATCGACCAGATAATTGATGAATGCGCAGAATGTGAAATCTTTTCATTCATGGATGGATTTTTTAGGTATAATCAAATTAATATCCACCCACAGGACCAGTTGAAGGCTACATTTATATGTCCGTGGGGCACATTCGCATATCGCAAGTTACCTTTCGGTTTAAAGAATGCAGGGGCAACTTTTCAGAGGGATATGAATTATGCCTTCCATGACATCAAGAACATCAAGAACATCGTTTAACTGGGATCAGGTTTCGCAAGATTCCTTTGATGCTCTAAAGTTATCCCTAATAAAAGCATCATTAATGTACGCTCCTGAATATCAAAAATGCTTTAACCTGTATCTAGCTGCAGCAGATACAACCATCGCAATGGTTTTAGTTCATGAAGACAATGGAATTGAACATCATGTATATTATTTAAGTTGAAACTTAAATGATACAGAAAGAAAGTACTCCTATGTTGAAAAGCTGGCTCTTACAGCTGTTCAAGCAGTACAAATATTTTGACACTATATTCTCTTCCGCAAAACAACCATTTTGTCAGATTGCAACCCTATGACTTACATTCTGTCGCATCAGTTAATTGGGGGAAAATATTCTAAATGGATAGCCATTTTGCAAGAGTTTGATCTAGAATTCGTAAAATCCAAATCAAAGAAATCTCTGGTTTTCCCGGAGTTACTATGTGACTTCCCATCATCGTCCAATGATTCAACATCCAAAGCATCAATCGTGGATGAATATTTGTTTCTGATATCATTGAGCAATCCGTGGTATGGAGATATAATCATCTATCTCCAAACCCAAACATATAGGGCTAACACCTCTCACTTAGGACAATGACGTACTCGATACCAAGCAAAAGACTACATGATTGTCGGTGATACACTTTACCATCGTGGTATTGATACAGTTCTGGGAAGGTGCCTCACCCATGAGGAGGTCGAAAAAGTCCTGAATGATTGCCATTCAGGCGCGTGTGGGGGGAATCAATCTGGTTATGCTATGATGCAAAAATTTTACGAGCACGTTACTTCTGGCCAACAATATTTAAAGATTGCATAACCGCAGTGAGAAGTTTCCATGCTTGTCAAATCTTCGACCGCAGAACCAGAATACCACCTGCACCTCTGCATCCAGTAACTTTTGTTGGGCCATTTGCCAAATGGGGCATAGATTTCATGACATGTAACCCCACCTCGGCTGGGGGGCATGGGAATATCATAGTCGTAGTTGACTATTTTACAAAATGGGCTGAGGCGATGCCTACATTAAACAACAATGGTGAAACAACTTCTCTTTTCTTTTTCAATCATGTAGTCTCTATATTCGGTGTTCCACAAGCTATAGTCACAGATCATGGATCACATTTCTGCAATAACATGATGGTTGAATTGGCTGCCAAATTAGGACTATCCCACAATAGTTCTACTCCGTATTATTCGCAAGCTAACGGACAAGTTGAGGTGATCAACAAAGTCTTGAAGCACATGCTGCAAAGGATGATTGGAGTCCAAAAACGGAGTTGGCACCTAATATTGTACTAGGCCTTGTAGGCATATAGGACATCGGTGAGAAATGCAACCGAATTTACACCCTTTCAGCTAGTGTATGGCCTAGAAGCGGTCTTGCCAGTTCAGTGTAAAATTTCATCTCTCAAGCTCACAGTCGACCTTCTCCCCGGAACTTCAAAAGAAGAGGCTCATTTCCTGGAACTATTCCAGTTGGATGAAACCCATCGTGATGCCACCTTGGCTAACAAAGCTCATAAGAAATGAGTCAAGGCGTAGTTTGTCAAGAATGTCAAACCCCGTGTCTTCTCAAAAGGTGACCTGGTCTTACTTTACGACTAAGAATTCGATAAATTGGGAGCAAGTAACTTCCAATCATTGTGGATGGGTCCATACATTAGTAAGCGAGTCTTAGCTAAAGGAGCTTATGAGCTAGTAGATAATGATGGGATTCCACTGTCGCAACCCCGAAACGGGTTGTACCTTAAGCATTACTATCCTTGATTAAGTGTAGTAATCTCTTTATATGCTTTTGTTACGTTTTTTGTTTTCGTCAAGAGTGATTTCTTTGGTTTGGTAATCCAATTTTGCATTTGTTGTAGATGTCTAACCTATTGGAATCATTTGTTGGATACACTGACACAGCTAGTCATAGTACGCGGAACCTATCTTTTGCAGCCTGGGCCTTTTTTGATCCAAGCGGTGAGTTAGTGAGTTTTAGAGGGGTATGTATTGGTCGGTCAATGAATAACATCGCTAAGTATAGAGCATTGATAGAGCTTCTCTCTTATGCCATCGCACATGGCATACTGCCGACTTGTTGTCAGGCTAGATGCACAACTCATCATCCTACAGGGGACTGGCATCTATTCTGTTCGGAATCCAGCTATCTATCGTATGTTCCTAAGGATCAAGATTTTGGAAAGACAGTTTAATTCTATTCAATATCAACACATTTCCAGAAACTTAAACACATTAACTGATTCATTAGCAAATTATGTGTTAGATAGACATTTACAACATTTATGAAAGAGAAGCATTTTAAACATTTGCATCAAGATCAACTGTTTATAGTTTTTTACAAAATGTTCTGTGTCTAGGAAAAAATTGGTCATACGACCCAAAAACTCAAAAATGCAGAAAATCACCCTAAACTAATGGTGCTGGTGATAGCAAGTCACTGCCTGTGTGATCATACGTAAGAGCCTAGTCCATCGACTCGGCACACCAGTAGTATGGTGTTGTAATCTCAGGGGTAACTCGTCGGTCCTCACATCCTAAATACCAAGGGTGAGACCCTCGATCTGATCCTGCAATACAACAAGGGTCTCAGCTACATTGAGATCATGAAGGATAGCCCTCCCTATAGCCTCTCCTACAGGAACGGCATCTGCTACCCTCGAGCACACGACTAGTCGCACCGGTCCAATATCTACACAAGTACATGTGTTTGATTAGTCTTAATAACATTTAAAAAACATAAGAACATTATAAAATCAATAAACAGATATATGGTTAGATCTTTTACCTATAACGCGCCACTGCTTGCCAGCTGGCAGCACCAAATCTGGGTCGCCCTGAAAATCCATCCTGGCATATGGATACTCGGCATAAACCATTTGCTGACGGTTGAACCACTAAAAGAAGGCATCAAAGAATGAAATATGTGACTGACCATCATGTCTGGCCATAAGATCAACCCATCTCTACATCCGTGGTTCTGTCGGTGTTGGAACTCCGAGTGAAATGTAATGTGGCTACATCAGTGGGATCTTCTCCAAGGCGAAAGCGGTCAAAATAGAACCATAATGAAAGTTATTTTATCTTCCGTTCTTGACCTTGGTAAGTTGTTCTTTTATCGCCAGAAGTACTGCATCACTCCAGTTGAATACCTTTGGTTCAAGGTATTCCAAGGCATACTGCATATAGGACCTGTTGGACAAGTGAAGAGCCATGCTACCAGCCAATCTAGCAAAGGTGAATAAGATAGTCCTCAAGGACCAGTCAGTGACATCTCAAAAATTGATCTTGCCATCCCTACTTAGCTAAGATCCATCTCTACACGGCGAATATAATCCCTCGCGGATTCACCCCCACGGGCGGATCTTAATAGTGAGAGAGGGGCACCACGCCTCAATAAAGCGGTCAAGAAGTAGATATCCTCAATAGTCAAAGGGATGGATTTGCCTCTAATCTGGAACAGTTGGTTGGTAGGATCCCATGCATCGAGAAGATATTACAGCAAGTTGATTTGTTGCCTCATGTTGGATATGTGGAAGAACTTAAGCAAGCCACAGTTTCGCAATGCAGTCACCATACCTGGATCATGTAAGGCAATCATATCCTCTTCTTCATGCTCACATTCATGCCATGTAACAGCCATCTTGCTCCAATGAATCTCTAAAAAACAAAAAAGAGAAGAATTAGGATCTTGATTTGGGCAAAAACAGCCAAAATTTCCATGAAAAATCAGTGCATAAACTTTACTCCTTGTGCCCATCACACCCTAGCTATGTACTAGGTGGGATGCATACTGACTGACCAATGGCCATCTCAGTATGAATCGCACCTTTCGATGTGTACTAGGTGTAATGTGGAGAGAATGAAATGTTCAAACCCCAGAGACCCAAAAAACAGGAAAACATGCTCAGAATTAGAAAAGGAAAGAATGCAATTGAAGAGCTCAGGGTTAGCTCCTACCTGGTCTAGACAGTGCTGAAAATAGTTCGCAGAATCTCTCAGAATCAGCTGCTGAAAATAGAGGGGGAAAACACCTCCAGAGCTCCAACAATCCCAAATTTGAAAGAAATGGTAAAATGAGAGGTAAAAACTACTTTTATGTTACTGTTCACGTAATTCATGTAAGGTATTGGTTTTTTAACTCATTTTTCAAGCATGTATTTATATGTCTAATCCGTTTGATGGAGCAATTGAATGGGTAGTACGACCATCAAGAGAACATAGTATTAATGGTGAATCGAACATCTCTAACTATTATCATGAGCAATGTTTTCGCAAAGTTCAAGCTCGTTAAAAAATAAACCTAGCTATGAGCATATGTTCCCCCAGAGTTTAAGCTCATTAAAAAATGAACCCACTTTCGGTAAATAACCTTTGTGATCACATTACTATAAGCTTTTGAGCCTTGGTTGTGTTCTTGCCATTACCTCCACTTTTTAGCTGATCATACACCTCCACTTGATTGTTTACCCTTTTGAGGAATAGCTGCAACGAGTGATTATGTTAGCCACCTTCTTTACACTGTAGTGATTGAAAAGTTCCAAACCTTACCTGGAACCAGTTGTTGCCCAAAAATATCACTTGTTCCTCAAGGACAAGTTTCTTTTAAGCTCTTTTTAGACTCATAAAATATAAAAATATTGCCGAGAAATTGGCCTCTCTAGCTCGTTAAAGTGATTGGAAGTGCCATCCCTCCTCTATATTTTAATATTTTTGGACCTAAGGGATAATTATACAAAACGATCGAGTGCTTGTCTTTGGCTCATTAAAGTGACCAGAAAAGTCATCCCTTTCGTATTATTTTATACTTTTTCTAACTTAAGGGATTATACTACAAAAATGAATTACTGGAGTTTCCTTTTCGTCTCTTTTCAGATTCCATAAAACTGAAAAGGACCGAGTTATCTTTGTCGTTAAACTTGTTAAAACAATAACAAAAAACTTTTCCATTACAGATAAGAGCGAGTTTCACTGTTGCTAGGCTCGCTAAAACATAGCGACATTTTTGCTCGAAGGGAAAATTATAGAACAAGCATATGTTATCCTCCTCAAGCTTGACAAAAATAAAGAGGCACTGGTCAGCAATGACTAGGGAAAAATTGGGAAGAAAACTTGAAGAACTTCATTGGTAGCAGGTCGCTCTTGAGCATGACACTTTCACTCCATCACCATGATTGAGTCGGGTTGGGTTATTCCGTTCACCAGTCATATCACCATTGGTCCTCCATACCATCCATTTTTTGGGGTTAACGCTACTGATCAATTTTCAGTGTTGCCAATATGCTCAAGAGAAGTCACTCAGAGAATTCACCAACCTAGCTTAAACCTCATCCGCTGCAATACCCTCACTCTCCATTTTTCATGGCCACCACCCTGAACCTTGTATCATCAGATCATTTTCACCTCCACAAAATCGTTTGCTCTGTTTTGTGTCGTAGATGTGGGATTCATTAAGGCCCTCCTATGATGGGTCACTTCTTGTTGACATCAACTCATTATCTAAGAAGTCAACTTAGGAACAACCCTTTCAGTACTTTGAAGCTTACACGTCTCAATGGCAAGTTTCTCACTTTCGGTGATAGGTTTACATCAATGGCCTGCGACTAAAATATTTTACGTGGTGTTCGACATCAACTCATGTATTCACACCACGTGGATTGTACCATAGTATCTTGAGGATCATTATCATTATCAGTGATTCCTCTCGTGCCTATTAATATCTTACATCATTGGCTGGTAATCAGATGATGTCTTTCCATGTTCGACACCATAACATCTTTTCACATGGATCGACTTGTACTCCGGGCGAAGATTGAATGAGTTTGAAGACCCAAAATATAGTTTCATCCATCCAAGCTACAATATATTTAGGAAAATAAAGACATCAAATGTACATCATAGCTGCACAGATAATCATCCAAGCCAAGGGATGATGGCTCTACTAGAATCATCAGTTTGCCACACAGATGGTTGTTTGTCATATGTACATGAAAATGAATTTATAAAGTTGAGCATGGGAATGCCCACCTCAACTAGATCATGAAAATATTATGAAGATGATGTATTGTATTGTATCTTATTACAGGTCACCTTCCAGTTCAAAAAACCTCGGATGCTCATGATAAAGCATTTCACCCGACATCAGAAGATTTACGACCTCATGCTTTAGGGGGAAACTGTTAAAGACATATTTGGGCACTGCAACCCCAACCACATATGTCCATAAGACAAGGGCTTCTAAACCCCTAAAATTGTTGTTTCATACCCTAAAGGAACAACGTCAACTGATTACATCATTTCCCATAAGTTCTCCCTGAAAAACTACTCAGAACTCGTCAAAACTGGACCATACAGACTGCTCCATGCTGAGGGTGTGATGCATCTCACCTGTCACATGCAAAGGGCACAATGCATACTGAAAAACCCTTCTATAAGGTGCAATGAGCGAGAGCAGACAAATGGTAGAGGCAGTTTTCTAGGTGGAAACCCAAAGAATCTTTTAGAAACTACTCATTTGACACTTGCCTCTCTGAATTCGCCCAGGGATGAGGAAGAGATCATGAAATCTCCAAGTGAAACCAAGAACTATCAGTGAAATGACACTAATCAAAATCCCAAATGCTCACCCACCCACTTGCGAATATCTATATATGGATCCCTCATCTTAGAGATCCAGAGGGGGATGGAATTTTGTATTTTGTAAGGAAGTGCTATTGGTTTCTCTGTGAAACATTGTAGTGTTGGGTGATCTAGATTTTCATGAGGTAAAGAGGGCTTTCATTCTAGGAGGATGGTGCTGGATTAGACCATTGGGTTGTAATCCTCTCTTCTACTACTTCTATGAATAAAGCTATTTGAGTTTTCCTCCATATACTTGTATATTTCTAAATCGTGTATTGGTGTATGCATTTGTATGGTCAATATACATCTGATCCTATATTGTTTATGGTTATAGATCTCTATGATCTGATGGTTTTATGTTGCTTTGACTCTACAGGTGTTCTTTGAAGCAGGACAAGTGAGGAAGAAGTGGCGAAGCTCTGTCAAATGAGAGATGAAACAAGCAAGGAGACAAGCAAAAGACTGAGGTTGGTTTTCTCTGCTTTTCTCTCATCTATCTCTCATAAAGGAAAACACAAGTAACCTTAGTTTGTTTGTTTCTAAGATAGCTACACGCGTTAGTGGGACTAGTATCTCTGAATGGACACTAGTTTTCCTGATAACAGAGATGGAGGGATGTTCTTCATATGAATACTGTTATGAGTATCTTGAATGCGAAATCTAATAGGATCTTCCTCATTGTCATCATCTCCATCTGTTTCTCCTACATTTTCTATCACCTCTTATTATTCTACCTACAAAAGTTGATGGTGATGTGGCTCTTTCTACTCCACGTGATCAAATCAGGGGGGTTTGGTGTTGAAGAAGTATTGTTTTTATAAATAGTTTTGAGTAATAATGCTAATGCAATGCAATTTTTCTATCTTTGAAATGAAATATGCCTAACAAATTTTTTGTTGTTATAGAAAGTAAAATAAATGAATCAACTATGGAAGAAAACAATGCATCCTTCTACACCTCCCTAGCAATGGCACCTAAAAGTGATTAGCATTAGTATTGCAACAAGAATGATACAACTCCAAGGGCTACCAACTTAAATTATCATCCGGGGGTTCGTACAAACTTAAGAGGTGTCAACACTATATATATAGCATACAATGTGTCCTTTGTTCATTGATCTAATGTAATGGAGTGAATACCATGAAATATAACATAAAATAAATGTAGAAATGGAAATTATACTTTCTCAAATGTAAACACTAATCCTAATTGCAAAAACAAAAATCAAACACTAGCCTAATTGCATGATGTGAAAGTTGCATTGAAAAGGGAACCTAGTCTTAACTTAAGAATAAAGAAAGTAAACTAATCTAACACGCATAAAGGAAAGAGAATGTAATCAATCACTGCATTATAAAAAGGTTATATCCATTGACATAGTTAATTATATACTTCATGTTTAAATCAATGGAATCATTATTATGTTATCCAATTGATAAATATGTTCATTAACCTAAATTGTTGAGACGTGTTGCAGGGGTAAAAAGGAAAATCCGAAGTGGTATTTGGTCTTAAAAAATCATAGATTGAGAGCCTAGGGGTAATTATTCATCTACACTAATTCAAAGTTGAAGTCGGGATCAAAACTGGTGAAGGAAAGTGACACTACATGTTTGCTACAGTCAATTGCTATAGGAGGCCTGTAATGGTACATAAGCAAGAATGGTTCTAATGCCCAAGTAAATCAAACTAAAATGGGATTTTTGTTTTCTAATAATTAGTTTTTCTTAGGTCTTCATTCCAAGTGGAATCACTCCAAAATAACCTTGTCAACATGTGCTAAAAAATAGCAGAAAATTACTACTCTAAAACTGGAAATTCAAGAAGTAGTGAGCTACTTAACATATCAAATTCCTAGCCTAATCAACTGAAAATGCATTGGGGTAATTTTGTCATTAAATTTAATGCATTTATAACCTAATACAAGTGGAATCGACTCAAATGAAGCTCATTTACACGTTCTAAAAAATAGCAGAAAATTACTGTTATTTTGCTACAAGGGACTTCCGGAAATTCTAGATTTGTGAACTAGTAACCAATCAAAGTAGCTCAATGATGAAGATGAATTCTCAAATTTATTCTAAGGATGAATCATGATTTTCACTCTGTAAATAAATTGCAGAATAATTTATTGCAATGATTTAACTAATCCTACAGCAAAAGAAGCATCAATAGTAAATGTAGAAATATGAAAAACACAAATAAGAGATGCATGTGAATAAAAAGTGAAACGAAGGAAAGAAAATTATAAGAAAGGGCATTGAGGCTCCTGGCATAGCCAATCCAAAGAATAGTGAGATTCATATGAGGGATACCAAAATTTAGAAGCTAAAATTGGCACCAAACTTCATTATTTGAATCAATCCAAGTACATCCCTGCTAGAAATGAAAGTGGAGTTACAAAAATACCAGATTTCTCCACAAGAAGACTAACAAAGACATGCCTCTAGAGGAAAATTAGAATTGGTACTTATAAAATATGATGAGGAATCATTCTCCTTGAAAGTAGGAAGCTTTCCCCTACAAAATCCCTCAAATAGTGAATCTGGTTCCCAACACTAGGAATCTGCATTAAATGATAGGGAAAGCATTTCTAGATTTTATTAATCACTGTAGCTCTAGAATTTGTCAATAATTTCATCATATTTTTTTCAGTTATTATCTAATATCTATCCTCTTTTAGTAGGGATCAATTCCCTATATTATCTCCTCCTCCAAATCTTCATAATCTGCCCAATATTCTCACAATATTCTACAAAAATAAATAATATTAGGCACATAGTATGAAATTATCTTTGAACCTTCCTAAGAACATATTAAAGTTGAAAAACCATTATTAAGTGTAGAAGTATGGGTTTAATATAACCTTCATGTGCCTAATAAAGGTTAGAGGGGCTTTAATTTGTGTCTAATTTGGAGGTCCATCAATAACATCTCAATGTTTCACAAATATTCTTGTGATACTAGGGCATTCATTGGTTCAAAAGACCTTATACTCTTGTATGAATAGTGATAAAGGGTTACAAATATGAAAATTACTCTTGGGTACCTCTATAACCACACCTATTCAATATATACACATAAAAATAATCTTAAATCTACTACCTATGAGCTTCGAAGCAGAGTATCTCTTCAATTTCGACAAATAAGAGCACATAAGGGTTCTAGATATTGGAAACTTGATAACAACTGAGAGAGGCAATGAATCTGTAGTGAAGGCTCTCATAAAATTTTCTCAAAATTATTATTGTTTATTCATGCATGAAATAAAACCAAAAAGCATAGATTAGATCATCCAATATAAATGACCTTTGTGACCTTTGGACTTCCCTCATGACTCTTCGACTTATTTTGTATTTTACTAACTAATGACCTTTCATATTCCATGATTGAAACTTGGACTTCTACTTACGTATTTACTCCAAATACAAAGTTACGAAAACCCATATGACATAAAAATGGGTAGAGCCCAAAAAGAAAAAATATACATATCAAGCTTGAGTTTGAGGAAACTCTAGATCAACAACTTCAACTTGTAGATCTTCAGTCACATAGTTATGCCAAGATTTGTATTATGCAATGGTCTCCTCAAAATTTATAAGAGGATTAGGTTGAAAGTAGACTCTAGCTTCCATTAAATTCGGGTATACAATTTTGGAGCTAGTTTGTGTCTCCTTCTTCAGTAAGAACAACATGGTGTTAGTCTTGGTAGGGTGACCAATATACTTATGCATGTTATGTCTATTGATTTCTAGGTCCTCTTTGGTAGAAATCTTCCACAATTGGTCCAAGTATTTTGAAACTTCCTATCAGACCACATTTGTACCTTTTTCTTTTGTAAACGTCCTGATTGAAGGGATCGTAAGAGATTTCAACAAAGAATCCACATTGTTGTACAACCTTGCATAAGTAGTCAAGATATTGGCTATGAAATGTTGAGCTATTTTTTTCTTTGTAGAAGCATCGAAACTTCAACTTTCTCCAACTCAGCTTGTTTCTTGATTTCTTAGCCAAATATAGTGGTACACCTCTATACTTCATTCACCATTCATGAACTACAGTGATAGTTGTGTGGATGACTTTGAGAGCTTTTTCATTCTCTCGTGATTTATTCTGCATGTCATGTAAGGGGACAACTACTTTGTGCAATGTGACCAATTACTCATAGAGTTTTCTCATGGCTTCTGCCAATGTTAGCACTTCACCAAGTATAGCTATCTACTATTGTTCCATGTACACATGTGCAGGAGCCATCTAAGTGTCTACATGGAGTTGTTATATCTATTGTCTCTTAGCTTCCAAATTCTTCACCATTTTTCTATTCTCGGCCATGAAATACTATGTGTTTTCCTTAGAATATCCTACAAAGGCCAAGTTAACTGCGAAAATAGCTTTAGGATTCTTCTTCGGGCTTACAATCACCTTCAACTTATTCATGAGAGCATAATATGTGAGGTCATCTGGAGAATTCTTATTTCTTCGTTACACAATTTTCCTTTGAATCTCATCGAATATCAAGCTATAAATATCCATGAACAAATTTTCATTTAGAGGAGAAATTTCCTCTTCATCACCTAGAGCTTCCTCTTTTGCAGGATGAGGTGGAGACTGAATGATGATCTTTCTTGAGCCAGACATAATATCAACATCATGGACTTGCTACTTTTCTTCTATCTCCATGCCTTCAGTAACTATTAAGTCTTAAATCTCTTGTGCAAGTTATTTATTCTTCTCCTGTTTTCTCTCTTCATCTTGTAGCTAATTTTCTTCTTCTTCTTCTTCTACTTGCTTCAACATTATTTCTCCTCATTCCTCTTCTTACATCTGCTTTTCTTCCTATTCTCCCTTTTCTTGTTCTTCACTCTATCTTTTTTCTTATTCCTATCTCTTATTCTCATCCTGCCTCTGCTTTCTCTTTCTTTTTGCTTCCATAGCAGTTTTAAAAATTGCTAGATATGCTTTGTATTTGTGGCTTTTCCCGTCTTCTAGATTGTGTTCAACCTTCCTTTTATACTTTATTCTCATTGAGTTGTACTTTTGGAGTAACATCCTATTCCAGAGTCACATGTGAAGGAACTACTGGTGGACTGGTGTGTGGTTCCCAGAGGCTAGTAATAGTTTTTGATCTTCTCCTCCTCTGATATAGAGTAGGCTCCACTTGTCTTATTGTAATTTATATTGGCATATTGTTCTTTCCAAATGCTTCTGGGATAATACAGGTGGTACTCTATAATGTCAAACCTGAAGTTATCCAACTCATTACCTTCAACTTCTGCAACCTTCAGGTTCTTAACTTCATAGGATCCCACATGCAAAGGAAAATTGAGCCAGGGTTCTTTCTTTTTCCTTCACAATAATGATGATAAGCTTGTGGAGAGATGATACACAATAATGTACATGACCAAATTAGTAGTGGCATACCTTGGTAATAGATGTGATAACTTCCGATAAATGAACACCTTGAGGTAAGTGCCATCTGGTGAGGCAAACCAATCAGCGAGTTATGCTAGTGATGACATAGCCTCACGAGACATGCAAGGTGTCTCTTCCTCAAAAATCATCTGGTACAATACTATGAGCAAGTGTTGAACCAACTTCTCTATGAATCCTCTATAACTTCTTTTGGTGTTCAAGTCCAACTCATGCCACGAAAAGAATTCTGAGCACATATACCATCCAACAAGTATGTAGACGTATAGAGTCTAGCTTTCTTACACTTAGGATGATTCTTTGCATTAGTAACATTGATCTTAAGTTCTTGAGCCAAAAGATCCAACCACTTGAAAATTTTCCCCTCATTAACAATCAATTGCAACATGTAAACCCAACCTTTGGGGAATTTTTAAGTACTCTTTTGATCATATATCTAGAAACATCAAAACAATTAGGTACTAGAACACCTTTATAAGAGATTTGGCTTTGTATGTATTTTTTGGTGTCTTACTGAACTTAAATGGCTCTTTCACCCAAGTTTTGATAACATCCTTGGTGCTCAAATAACTAGTGACTGCATCAAAATGTGAATACATGTATACCTATGGCTTAGGAAAGTGATACATAAAGTGAATATCATGGGCCAAATATGAAGCAAGCAATTATCCACTGACATTGGTGAGGGTCATCCTCTTTGTAGCCAACGTCGGTGGGATCCACATAATAAAATCCACACAATGGAAGATTAGGAACCTACACACAACTATATGAAAGATTGACTTATGGATATTTATGTATACCTATCTGTCATCCACATTTCCTTTGGAATTGGTAGCTGTGAATGAATCTTTTATCATATGCCATGTGATATCTGAATCCTTTTGAATGAAGAGTTGGGTTTCAGATAGAATAGGCATAGTAACTAGAGTACTCTCAACTACTTCACTGGCATTGGTCTATGTAGTTTTGTCTGAGAGAGATGAGCTTGAAACTTGCAATACCTGTATCAAAAGGATGCACTCATGGAAATAACAAATTAGGTCAAGTAGATTAGTTCATTCATCAACATTAAAGCAGCAACACACTCACTGGAGGGAAGGATTGTATAGTGTCTAGGCTCAAGAAGATATCTTGGGCTCTTGAACTATGCATTGTGCAGTCTAAGCACACAAGGGTGGAGCTTGAGGCTTGAGACTACATAATGTGCAATATCAGCTATGCAATTGAGGGAATAGACTACGCATTACACAGTCTCAGAGGCCAAGGCTAAGGAATGAGGCCTAGCACTGCATAATGCATAGTTGGTAAATCCAGTGCATAGTTTCAGAGGTCAAGGTTAAGGCTTGAGCCTTGACGATGAGAAATGCACAGTTGGAAGGGCCACCAGTTACTCAAGATTGCTTAGTTTTGACCAGGAAGGAGAGAGAGAAACTTTTAGATCTAGATGTTTTGGTAGAAAAAAGTTTAGATTGGCCTCAAGGTAAGTTAGATTAGTCAATAACACGGGCCAAAAAATATCATGAAAAAGGAAAAACAACCATGCACAAAATGACCCAACAACAACAATTGTTAGTCGGAAAAAAGCAAGAAGTCAATGCAGCACTTATAAAAGATGAAAGACGGAGAAAAAAGACACTTCTACAACCTAATAAAAATAGAAACACTAGATACCATGAAAATAAATGGGAAAGGTAACACTCGTAAAAGAGAAAGTGACAAAAGCGATAGAAAAAATAGAAAAAACCAACACATGCAAAACTTATCCGAAAAAGTGTTGCAAACTAAGTCGAAAGCTCCTTGATCTCATTGGGAAGTCTAGAGATCCAATGTTAAAAATGAAAATGATCTCCAATAGCATCTATTATATATATCTAGCTCCCATAGGGTTAGGTGAGGCTTTATGACGCGCATGCCTAGAATCAAGGAAAAAGTGACCCTTGCCTTAAGATCAAAGTAACTACACTGTGCCACTTGTAAAACATTAATTATAGAATCCCCTTTTTCTAGGTATGTGAATTTAGCTTATTTTAAGAAATTGTATAGTCATACTAGGCGAAAGCATTATTCAATTCCCATCAATAAGGGATTGCACAATTCATTATCTTGGTGGATTGCGTCATTTTGACTGTGAGAAAGGGCTAGCACAATTTATTTTCTCAATGGCTGCTTATCTTCAATAATTGTGAAATTTTTATCCTGAAGGCATAACACAATTTCTCAATGGTAGAGGATTGTGTAGTTCTGAGAGTGAAGATTGACAGTAGATGAAAGATCAGGGAAGGAAATGGCTTGTGTTTAGAAGTTGTTTGGTTTTTGTCAATAAATCTTAGTAATCATGAAGACAACCTAATCAAGTCATCACAAGCATTACATGAAAATATAAGTCTTCACAATGATCTGAATTGGATCCTAAACACTCTCTAAGTTTTCATAAACTCGTTCAAATTATGCCAAATAGAATCAAGTCTTAGAAAGATCAAGCAATCAGAAGGAATCCTCGTGACAGTTGCAATTGTGATCAGTGTGGAGCAACAAGGACCCTCGATCGAGCATGGAAACTGTTGGCCCATGGTAATGCGCGCTGGCACAAATTGGCAAAACCAGAGACTAATTCAAGAAACATGGGTGGTTTCTGATATGTGATTAGCACTAATTGTGTATCACAAGGCATCCCCCTCAGTGAAGGAAAGCCCCGAAGTGCCCGGACCTGAAATGGATATGAAATGCAGAAAAGTAATAAATTTGGTTCTGTGGATTCCACAAAACCAGTAGGATATTGGAAGGCCTCAAGGCAGTAAGCAGTTTTGACCAAGTCCCGATCGATGCCACACACTAAAATACACACATCGGGTGGAAGAGAGAGAAAACCGCTCACGTTGGACAGGTAAACGTCATGCTACTTACTTGCCCGATATGAACGACGACCGTAGGATCTGGGGGTCCCACATCAACGACAGAGGCATGTCCCGATAAATGACCAGATTTGGAAAGGTTGTAAAGAAATATTACATGGGATTTGAAGTTTGACGTGGACGATGAGTTGGCAGAAGATTCGTGTTTCGCTGGCATCTTGGAGAAAATAGAAATAACAACCATTCAAATGTGTACAAGGAACCTCACACACCCACCCATTGTAGAATATGTGGCCACCTCCCTATGAAACGTTACACAGTGATGATGACTTAGAATAGGAGAGTTCAAGTGGATAGTGGAAGGAAAGCCAGAATGTCAAGAAGCGGAAATGAATCGACAGAAAGCAGACTGGCTTTAAAGCCATGAACTGACAGAAGCAGAGACAGAGACAGGGACACACATAGAGAGGAGTTAGTTAGCCACATAAAGCTAAAAGCAGAGAATAGAGGGAAGAAGCCGAGTTGACTTGGGGGTAGCATCGAGCCAGACAGAGCCAGAGAGTATGTGCACTCCAAGGAAAGCTTACGAGGTTCAAGCAAGCTCCTTGGCATAGGCCTGTCATGTATGAGTTTCAGATTAGGCCCATACTACTGTGACCAGTAGAGGTCCAGTACTAGTAAGGAGAGTCTGTGTACTCAAATCCTACTGATTCATATTTGTTGAGTGAGACTCAAATCGAGCTCACTATTGTAAAGAAAATCTACTTTGAAAGCATAATAGAGAGGCCACCACTAAAAGTTGGACAGGGAGACGTAGCCTAGGAGTAGTGGGTAAACTCCTTATTAAACTTGTTGTATTACATGTTTTCCTATTATGTTTTTTCTAACTACCTCAGTTTCTATGCATTTTGCAATCTGATCGATCCATTACATAAAGTAACATAGGCACATCCATGTACACGAGTCTGTAATACCTTTAATTCTTTGTCCTAGATAAGTTCCAGATCAAGTGGTAACAGAGCTCTAGGTTACTAAGATTAGACAAGCTTGTGATGGATTTTGTTGTTGAATGCTAACTAGATCAAAGCTTAAATTAGGAGAAGAAGAGTTGGTTGAAACTAACCCTGAAATTGGAAGAGTCTATCCTGAGAGGAAAATGTCATAAGAAAGTCCCTTGGAATCAGACCCTCGGTTCGTGGATAGTTTCATGACCATGAGAGCCATGGTAGAGGAAATGTATAGAGAATTTAAGAAAGGTGGAGAAGAAGATGCATCAAAAAGAGATAAAGGAGCAAAATAATCTCTCCTCCATGACCACTCTAAAGGCAAGGGGAAAGAAGAAAAACTTCCCACACCTCCTAGCAGCCCTGAAAACAAAAAGAAGACATCTTTGATTAAATTAGATGTTAAATTTGATTTACCAATATATGATGGAGAGTTGAATGAAAAGAAGATGGATAATTTGATTAGATAGATTGATGTTTATTGCAGAGTGCAGAGCATTGATTCAGATAGTAGTAAGATTCATCTAGCCAACCTATGCCTTGGAGGCACTGTCTTGGTATGGTGGGATGGCAGGACACAAGTTGACATGAGGAAGCATGGTAAGATTCTTTCTGTCTGGAGTGAATTTGTTTCTGAAATTAAAAAGCAATTCTATCCACTAGCCTATATGCAGAAAGCCATGATGAGTTGGCAAACTCTTCGACAATTGAAAGGGCAAAGTGTAGAAAGTTACACTCAAGAATTTAGGAAAAGAGCTTTGATTCTAGGAATTTCTTTAGACTCAGCTGAAACTCTGCTGAAGTATATAGGTGGTCTACACAACTACCTAAGACACATAATTCTCATGTTTAATATCACTAGCATAGATGAGGTATCTGTTCAAGCTACACATCTAGAGGCTAGAGGAAAGAATGTGAACCCAGAAGTTGGGGGATCGTCAAAACCCCCTACAAGCAAGAATAAGGAGAAAAGAAAAAAAAATGGAAAGAGAGGAAGGCCAATACTGTACAAAATACCAAGTCTTCATGCACTCACTGTAAGAAGGATGGGCACGATGATGAACACTGCTAGATCCTGCATCCAGAGCTGAAACCCAAGAAGTTCGAGGACAAGAAGAAGAAGATTTTTGCAGCTACTCAAAAGGATTTGGGGTCAGACTCAGGAGATGACACAACAATCACAGCCACAGGTATAAAAGGTAAAAATTCTGAAGCATCTACTAGTAATTCTGCGCAATCTACTGATAATGAAGAAAATGAGAGGAAAAGACATGAGCTTTTTCATATTCGAGTTATTTCCAAGCATCAAAAGATTGATACTTTGTTTGATAGTGGCTCACAAATAAATTTAATTTCTAAAGCAATTGTAAATAAGTTGGGATTACTAGCCACACCTCACAAAAATCCATATCCATTAGGTTGGTTATGTGATAAAGCATAGCCACAAGTGACTAGACAATGTAAACTTAGGTTTTCTTTTGGGTCAACATTTGTAGGTGAGGTTGAGTTAGATATAGTTCCTTTGGATATATGTGGAATTGTTTTAGGAGTTCCTTACTTGTATGATAGAAAAGCTATTTTATATAGAGCTGAGAACAAGTATCAACTTGTTAAAGATGGAAGTGAATATATTGTAAGAGCTCATAAACTCAAGAATAATTATACTCTCATAAACTCAGGGCGGATGAAAAGAATTGTAAATTCATGCAAACAATTTTTACTGATGGTTGTAAAGGAAAAGAAACCTGATAAAACTAATGTATTTGAGGGTTGTGATGCTAAAAATCAAGCTGATTTAGAAAAAGTTGTTTCAGAATATGATATACTATTTCAAGAACCTAAAGGTCTGCCACCCAAAAAGGAAATAGTACATGATATTAATTTGCAGCAAGATGCTCCATTGCCTAACATCAGAATGTATAGGTTGTCCACTTTAGAGAATGCATAAATCAAGAAGCAGGTACAAGAGCTGCTCAAGAAGGGGTTCATCAGACCTAGCACATCACCATGTGGGTCTCCAATTGTCTTGGTGAGAAAGAAAGATGGCTCATGGATAATGTGCATTGATTACTGAGCACTGAATAAGATAATGATAAAAAATTGTTATCCCCTTCCTCGCATAGATGATCTATTGGATCAATTAAGGGAAGCTATTTGTTTTTCCAAGTTGGACTTGCATAGTGGCTATCATCAGGTCAAAGTTGTAGAGCAAGATGCATGGAAGACTGCTTTCAAAACAAAGCAGGGATTGTATGAGTGGTTGGTTATGCCTTTTGGCTTAACTAATGCCGCCACTACTTTCATGAGAGTAATGAATGATGTACTCAAACCTTTTCTTGATGATTTTGTCACTGTATATTTGGATGACATTATTATATTCAGTAAAACATGGAAAGAACATTTAAGGCATGCTAAGCAGACTCTAGATGTTTTGAAAAAAGAAAATCTTTATGTTAAGCTCTCAAAATGTGAATTTGGCAAAACATATTTGAATTATTTTGGTCATATTGTAGGTGTGGTGAATTGAATATAAATCCTTCTAAGGTTGCAATCATTGTAAACTGGCCTAAACCCAAATCTGCTACTGAAGTTAGAAGCTTCTTAGGAGCAGCACAGTATTGGAGAAAGTTTATTTCTAACTTTTCCTTAATTGCATCTCCCTTACATGCTTTAACAGGATTGTACAAGGTGTTTTAGTGGGGAGGAAAACAACAAAAAGCCTTTGACATCTTCAAAGAAAATATTAGCACAACACTAGTATTAGCACTGCCCGATCTTCAAAGACCATTTGAGATTGAAACAGATTCTAGTGACTATGCCATGGGAGCAGTGTTGATGCAACACGGTAAACCAATATGTTATCATTCTGAGACATTTAATTCTGCAGTAGTTAATTATCCCACATATGATGAAGAATTGTATGCATTAGTACAGAGTGTGAAAAAGTAGAAACATTATTTAATGGGCAAAGAGACAGTTATACATACTGACCATCAACCACTTCAATATTTGCACTCACAAACTAAGTTGGGGCAATCAAGACACTATAGGTGGACAAGTTTTCTACAATAGTTTCATCTTGTCATCAGATATAAAAAGGGCATACACAATAAAGTTTCAGATATGTTTTCCATACCAATCATAAATGCATCCGTTATACTTAAGCATAATTCAATATTGCATGAAATCTACATTGAACAATATGCTCAAGATATAGATTTTAAAGATGTTTATGCAACTTTAAGTCATGGAAAACAAGTAGAAGAATTGGATTATCATGTTAAGGATCAACTCTTGTATCATTTGGGAAAGTTATGCATTCCTCAAATAGAAAGAGTAAAGATAATTCCAGAGGATCACACTTCTCTAATATCAGGTCACTTTGGTGTAAGTAAAACAGTTGCAGAGCTGCAAAGATTTTGTTATTGGCCAAAAATGAATGAGACAATTTCTAGATATGTAAGAGGGTGTACCATGTGTGCTAAAAGAAAGCCCAACAATAGCAAACATGGCTTGTACACTCCACTACCAGTTCCTTCTCATCCTTGGGAAAGTGTTTCCATGGACTTTGTTGGAGGACTACCTAAATCTAGGAGAGGTCATGACTAGTTATATGTTGTTGTGGATAGGTTCAGCAAAATGTGTATTTTGATACCTTGTAACAAAAAAATTACTGTTGATCAAACTGTAAAGTTGTTCTTTCAACATGTATGGGTTCATTTTGGATTTCCCACTTCCATTATATCTTATCGAGATACTCGATTTGTTGGGAAATTTTGATCAAGTTTGTGGGAATTGATGGACACCAGACTGAAGAAGAGCACAACTTTTCATCCGCAAATAGATGGCCAAATAGAAGTAGTCAACAAGACAGTGATCCAATTGCTCATAGGCTATTGCAGCAATCATCCCAAGCTTTGGGATGAACATTTATGTTATGTGCAGCATGCTTACAACCAAGCTAAACATTCTTCTACACAGAGATATCCTTTTGAGACCTATTTTGGTTTCACACCAAGGTCTCCCTTGGATTTTGTCTTTGGTAAAGACATAGCGGTTGATGGACACAGTAATGTGGAAAAGGAAACCAAGTTCATCGAACAAATCCAAGAGATTCACCAGGAAGTACAGGAACAGCTGGAAAAAAGCCGAGCCAAGTACAAGGCAAGGCATGACAAGCATCAGATGGAGCATAGTTTCCAAGTTGGTGATCAAGTCTAGCTGTATATCAACAAAGACCGAATGCAAGGTGAAGGTAAGAAGCTGAAGCCAATAAGGTATGGACCTTTCAAGACAGTTGAGAAAATTGGTGAGAATGCTTTTCGCCTCAATTTACCAGCTTGCATGCACATATACTCAGTTGTTAATGTAGACAACTTGAGATTATTTGAACCTTCATTAATTGAAGATCCCGAAGAGTAGAGTCAATTGCTTTCTATTGATGATATGTTGCCTGAATATCTTAGTGAATTGTAGGAATATATAGTTTTGGATAGGAAGGTGAGAGCTACGCGCAGAGGCGATGTTGAGTACCTCAGGATTGGGCTCAAAGTTTCAAAGCCAAGCAGTGCGAAATGGATAGAAATTGGGCAAGCGAGGAATCAGTACCCTCACTTGATTGATGCTTAAAAATAAACTTTTGGTGGTCCAAAAGCTTTTTTAGTGGGAAGGCCGTGATCCAAATTAGATCCTAAACACTCTTCTAACTTTTCATAAACTTGTTCAATTATGCCAAATAGATTCAAGTCTTAGAAAGATCAAACTATTAGAAGGAATCCTCATGATAGTTGCAATTGTGATCAGCATGGAGCAACGAGGACCCTTAGTTGAGCACGTAGACTGTTGGACCATGGTAACGCGCGCTGGTGCAAATTGGCAAAACTAGAGGCTAATTCAAGAAACAGGGGTGGTTTCTGATACGCGATTAGCGCTAAACTAATTGTGTATCACAGGGTGTCCCCCTCAGTGAAGGAAAGCCCCAAAGTGCCCAGACCCAAAATGACTATGAAATACCGAAAAGTAATAAATTCGGTTTCATGGATTCTGCAAAACCGGCAGGATATCGGAAGGCCTTGAGGTGGTAAGCAGTTTTGACCGAGTCCCACCTGATGCCACACACTAAGTGACATGCGTTCGATGGAAGAGAGAGAAAATTTCTCACATCGGACGGGTAAAAATCATGCTACTTACCCACCCAATATGAATAAAGACCGTAGGATCTGGGGGGCCCAAATCAACAACAGAGGCACGTCCCGATAAATGACCAGATTTGACAATGTTTTAAAGCAATATTACATGGGATTTGAAGTTTGACAAGGATGATGAGTTGGCAGAAGATTCATGTTTTGCGGGCATCTTGGAGTAAACAGAAATAACGACTGTTCAAATGTGTACAAGAAACTTGACAGACTCACCAGTTGCAGAATAGGTGGCCACCTCCCTGTGGAGTGTTACACAGTGATGATGACGCAGAATAGGGGAGTTCGAATGGACAAAGGAAGGAAAACCAAAACGTCAGGAAGCGGAAATGAACCAACAGAAAGCAAACTAGCTTTGGAGCCATTAACTAATAGAAGTAGAGATAGAGACAGAGACACACAAAGAGAGAAGTTAGTTAGCCACAGAAAGCTAAGAGTAGAGAAGAGAGCAAGAAGCCAAGCTAACCTGGGGGCAACATCAAGCCAGATAGAGTCGGAGAGAGTCAGAGAGTCTTTTCACTCCAGAGAAAGCTTGAGAGGTTCAAGCGAGCTCCTCGGCATAGGCTTGTCATGTATGAGTTTTAGATTGGGCTCATACTACTCCGACTAGTAGAGGTTCAATACCAGTAAGTAGAGTTTTTGTACTCAAATCCTACTGATTCATATCTGTTGAGTGAGAATCAAATCAAGCTCATTGTTGTAAAGAAACTCTACTTTGAAAACATAATAGAGAGGCCACCACTGAAAGCTGGACTAGGAGACATAGCCCAGGAGTATTGGGTGAACTCCTTATTAAACTTGTTATATTACATGTTTTCCTGTTATGTTTTCTCTAACTACCTCAGTGTCTATGTATTTTGCAATCTTATTGATCCATTGAATAAAGTTACATAGGCACATCCATGCACATGAGTCTGTAATACCTTTAATTCTTTGTCCTAGATAAATTCTAGATCACATAGTCAAAGGGAATACTTGACGACAATGAAAAATAGGCTCCTATGAACAGAAGTTAGGCTCCAAAATCAAGGCATGGGAAATTTTTGGAGTAAAGTTGTAGCAGCTAAAACACTTGGTGACACACTAGTAGAGCTCCATCTCTCTATATGGGTCTAACTCTATAAAATAGGTCTAACTCTTCAGGAAGTATTTCTCATCTCATTGATTACCACAACTTCTTCACTTAGCTCGAGTTAAAGATGTAGTCCCTTCATTCTCTTCGTTAGTGACACACTAACAAGAGTAAGTCAACCTTATTTTTTTCAATTGGGGCTAAGGAGCATATCTGTACACAAGTGGGAAAGGATTATTAGAGTCTTGTTTTTCATCTTTGATGTTTCTTCGCTGCCAGTAGGCCTATAGAGTACCCCGACAGATTCACTTTTGGGACACAAACATTGATCCAATGCTAGCGATCCTGGATAGTACCCTAAAGAAGTTGCTTTCTTCACCTCCCTAGGTAGGAAGCATTTCTCTTCTTTCACCCTTTAATTATTATTATTTTATATAATTGTGCATTGACACTTATTTATTTCATGGGTAGGAAGAGGGATCCCGAATTATTGAAAGCAAAAAAAATTGTCCCTTCAATGAATGATATTTTACACCTCTGAAATTTTGTTCACTTGTTTAAGTTGCATCCCCTCCTTACTCTACTAGACTTGTTTTAGAATTTAAAACCGATCAAACATTAAAAAAAAAAAAAAAACAAACAAACAAACAAACTATTCAAGAAGCAGAAAAATTTGTCCCTTCAAAGAACGATATTTTACACCTCGCAAATGGTGTTCGCTTGTTTAAGTTGCATCCCATCCTTACTCTACTAGACTTGTTTCAGAATATAAAACTGATCAAACATAATTAAAAAAAAAAAAAAAAAAAAAAAAAAAAAAAAAAAAAAAAAAAAAAAAAAAAAAAAAAAAAAAAAAAAAAAAAAAAAAAACAACTATTCAAGAAGAGGGTACTAGTTATACATTCTAGCATCATAATTCCACTAAGGTTTTCTTCAAGAAAGAACATATTTTCCATCTGAGCATCATTGACTAAAAGATACAAGGAAATTAAAGAGAAGGAAAAATCAAAAATCTAAGCATTTATAGTAGCACAGTTTCCTCTTGATATTTTCCATGCTCATTTCATAAGCAGAAGAAAGTCTCATTCAAAGCTTATAGCAGCATAAAGAAAAGAGAGGAAAGGACAGGGAAGAAGACAAAACAGAAAGAAAAACAAACCATAATAACTAACCCTACTTCTAAACTAAAAAAGGATAATGAAACGAACCAAGAATTACCTGGCCTATATCAGCAAGCAAATCAATAGCAAGAAAGACCCTCAAGAAAATCATGTGACAAGAAATATAAAGTGTTCCATGTTCCATAATTCGAGGACAGAAAGCATAGGAAGAAAAGTATAATAAGAAAACATGTCCTAAAAATTCTTTTGATGCATCATGGTGTTTACATGTAATGCGATAAACTCTTATATCAAAACATTCATTTGAACTTTCAATCTCAGAAACATAAAGAATTACAACAACCTGTGTTTCACAAAAGGGGTTTTCAAGTATGATTCCTCCAACCAATAGGAAATAGGATCATGGAAAATAGGTGAAGGATCTTGAGGGTGAAATATAGGTTTGTTTTTAATTTTTGCAATCACCTCATGAGGATTCCTCCAAGGAAAAGTTTCAACCTGATCATGCTCGGAACAATCATCAAGACTGCAAGAAGATGACATAGCCATCAACATAAGTTGAAGTGTCTCAACATCTTGAGATAGTTCTAAGATATCTAAGGATAGATCATCAAAGACCGATGGCTTGGAATAATTGACAGTTGAAGATATAATGTCATTACTGGATAAATCGATGAATATATCAGGACAAACATGATAAGAGTTTGATTTATCAGAAAGAAAGGAATCCTCATGACCTGATCAATCATAGAAATGGGTTGATTCAAAACAAAAGATTCCGTTCTCTATTTTTTTAGATTGATAGGAGGAGAGATGAGATATATTGTAAAGACAAGCTCCTCCCTCACCTTCCTCTAATTGAAAATCAACATTTTATCACTCCTGACTACCATCATAATTCATACTTTAAAAATCTAACTCATCCATGGATGGAAAATGTGTGATAGGCTCATTGAATACGTCAGGATAATGGGCGAGGAGTGAGGAAGAATTATAAAGATTAGAATAAAACACATATTCCATTGTAGAATCTTGTTCAAAATTAGAATCCCACACATGATCATTATGAAAGATATCGCAAGTTTCTTGGTCACTACTAAGTCCATATTGAACTTGATCCTTTGGATAATCGAAAGAAGGAGTTATAAAAGGTTGATGTGAGAACTCAACATTAGGAGGATCAAAAGAAATAACCGATGGAGAATGATAAGGAATAATTTCACTGATTACGTTAGATTCAAAATTCAAAATTGAGTTCAAATTTTGAATATGAGGGGTGGGTTTTATCACCAAAAACTTGATCGTTTAGCCTAATTTACTAGATGGATCGAAGTACACCATGTAAGGCCAATTTTACGATAGTAAAATTGCTTTCGTTGTGAGAAATTACTTAATAAATCACATTTGTCAAAGTAATTTATAATTAAACCCATGAAGGATAATTAAATAAATAATTATTTATTTAATTATTTCTAGGAATAATTAATTAAACCATTGTTTAATTAATATTCCTTGTCATATTGGACCCAGTTATGAAAAATCAAGAGATAAATTATTAATTATCTTATTTTTCTCTAGGAATAATTAATTAATCACTAATTAATTATCATTCCTTGTCAAAATTGAATAAATCCCTTAGGAATAATTAAATAAATCATTATTTGTTTATTATTCCTTAACCATATTTTTTTAGATGATAAATAAATCATTTATTTATTTATTATTTCTAAATAAAAGTTTAAATAGTTTTTCCCTCCTACCAAATATAATAAAATATTCAAAGTGGTTATTCCTTGGATGGGATTAATAGTATTTTATTATTGCTTACTATTTAAGGATAACTCAATATTTTGTTATAAATAAAAGGGTTTTCCATTCAGTATTCACTTTTGATTATTTTCATTGCTACACTCACTGTTGTAACTCTGATTATTATCACTGTCGCATACCATTTTTCTTCCATTTGAGTTCCCATTGAGTTCAAACATTTTATTTGTTGGGTTTACACATTACAGAGGAGAGAGACTCTACACAAGATGAAGACGTTTGAGGATAGCGAAGAAACCATCCCGTAGAGGGGGACGAGTAACATTTATTTGCTTCCTTCATAGGTGTTATAATAAAATCTATTCTTTGTATATCTCGTTTCCATTGGATTATTGATGTTATTATTACTCTTTCGTTTTGTTGTTTAACTATGAGTGTGGCATAGACTGGGACTTTATCAATTTTCATTTCTATTAGTTGCTACAGATCTACAATGTTTAGCAGCCATTTATATTGTTGAGACTACCCATCATGCACACTCTTAATTATTTCATTCTATATCACCAAAAAATTGATCATCTAGCCTAATTTACTAAATGGATCGAAGTACACCATGCAAGGACTATTTTACCATAGTAAAATTGCTTTCACTGTGAGAAATTACTTAATAAACCATAATTGTTAAAGTAATGTATAATTAAACCCAGGAAGAATAATTAAATAAATCACTATTTATGTAATTATCTTCTAGGAATAATTAACTAAACCATTGTTTAATTAATATTCCTTGTCATATTTGACCCAATTATGAAAAATCAACAGATAAATTATCAATTATCTTATTTTCTCTAGGAATAATTAATTAACTACTAATTAATTATTATTCCTTGTCAAATTTGACTAAATCCCTCAGGAATAATTAAATAAATCATTATTTGTTTATTATTCCTTAACCATATTTCTTGAGATGATAAATAAATCATTTATTTATTTATTATTATATAAATAAAAGTTTAAATACTTTTTCCCTCCTAACCAAATATTATTACAATATTCTGAGTGGTTATTCCTAGAATGGGGTTAATAATATTTTATTATTGCTTGTTATTTTAGGATAACTCAATATTTTGTTATAAATAGAAGGGTTTTCGATTCATTATTCACTTTTGATTATTTTCATTGTTGCACTCACTGTTGTAACTCTGATTATTATCTGTCACACACCATTTTTCTTACATTTGAGTTCCTATTGAGCTCAAACATTTTATTTGTCATGTTTACACATTATAGAAGAGAGAGACTCTACACAAGCTGAAGACGTTTGAGGATAGCCAGGAACCCATCCCATAGAGGGGGATAGGTAACATTTATTTGTTCCCTTCCTAGGTGTTATAATAAAATCTATTATTTGTATATATGGCTTCCATTGGATTACTGGAGTTATTATTACTATTTAATTTTGTTGTTTAATTATGATTGTGGCATAGATCAGGACTTTGGCATGTTCTATTTCTCTTAGTTGTTGTAGATCTACAGCCTGGTACATCTTCTCAACAACTAGTTCCTCAACACCTTGCTATTCCCCTCTCAGTCGAGCCATCCAGATCCACCCCCACAAGACCTCCTCCGTTTATGGGTGCCTCTCTTATGTTCCCACCAGGAACTGTTCCTCTAGGTCTCAACCATCCAGTAGTTGTTCCACTAGTTCATTACCCTGCAGGCCATATACCTTTCTTGTTTCCTCCTCTGGAAATATTTTTTGTCCCTGTCATCTCTTCGCTAGTCATCTCTAACATGAATTTGGATATCCCGATATGGTACATTGATCGCCATACAAGCACTCCCCCTGGTTAGCTAAGACCTTATCATGCTTTGACCCTAGTTCAACCAGTCCCTACGAGCCCTGTCACTGCTCCAGTTCCATCACAACCTCAACGAGAACTTGCTCTTGTTACGAAAGCATCTGGACAGGGGAGAAATCCAAGAAGAAAGAACCTAAGGACAAGGCTCCCTAAGCTCCTCCAACCCCCAAGGCCCCAAATCCATCACCTCTGTGCACTTTGTGTAAAGTTGTTGGGAATGCCATCAATAATTGTCCTGAACTCCCTCATCTTAAATATTTGGTTCATGAAACATTTCCTGACTCAAATATCCCTGAGGTCCATGTTACCTTACCGGGTCCAACCAAGAAACTCATAACGTTACACAAAAATCACCCTTGTACCTTGTGCAATAATCATGATCACTATTCCCATTATTGCCCTCGTCTCGATGAATTTCACGATTTCCTTGAGGCACTTCATGAATATGAGACCACTCGTAGTAGATCACCTACTCTTCTACCTATGGATTCTGGTACCATTAGTAAACCAGAATAGGGGGACTCTGGTCCCACCATTGTGATCCCTCCCCACGATGTCAATATGACTGACATTATGAGTCATATCCTTTACCTGTCATCATCCATGAGTTCCTTGCAAGCAAACCTTTCTGAGGTTTTTGTGTGCGATTCTATCAAACCTCTTTCGACAAAATCCCAGGTCTTGACATCCGTAGATCCTCCATTTACTAGCTCATCAGCTACCATTCAAGATGATGAGTATGTGAACCTTCTTTCTGATGTTGATGCACCAGGTACCACTACCACATCATGTGGTCAATCTGCCTCCCATCTACCCATCTTCCATTCTGATGAGGACATCATGAAAGTCATGACTACCCTTGATTATCTTTCGAACGATATGCACCATCATGCTTAATTCCTTCCATATTTGGAGTCCACCACTCTAAATACATCTAGTACGCCCATAGTATACTTGAGGGCACATAGGCCCCTACATCCCTTGATCATCCTTTGGAGGATCTCGTGCTAAGTTGGGCCGAGATTCTTGAATCTATTTTTCGAGCACTTGGAACATAATGGCGCTCCACAAATGCCTCTTTATATGGCGCATCATTCCCACCTTGGTATACTAGATCAGTCCCCTCCACCACATATGCCTGCGGCAAGTATCACATTCTTGGGGGCATGATGGTTATTCCCCTAGCCATCTTCTCAATTTATTAACGTAATTCTTGGTCCAGATCCCACTGAATCTAGGTATGGTCGATTATCCTCCCATTCCTTGGATAGTTTCTCCTACTCACCTCTACGGCGAGCCATATGCACATCTATTATCGTAGAAATTTGATAACATATTTTCAAATATTCTACTCTATGACCATATATTCCCCATGTTTGATTTAGTCAGTGAGGATGATTCTAGACCTCCTCCAGTAGTTCATTCTCGTTTTCCTCTTCCCTTAATTCTTCACCAGGAACCATCATTCCAAGAAGCATTAAGGCCATATTTAGATAAGTAAGGCCACTTTCCTGAAAGTCATAGATCCTGATTCTGATTATCTATTTGTCCTCGATCACCTCCATAAGATTTAGGGCCTTCTCATGCTCTCAAATTGGAGGGAAAACACCCTTTTATAGGAAAACCCATCGTTTTTTGTCACACATCGTGACCAGACTGTATCTTCATTTGGAAAATCATTAACACCGTTGGAAATTTCTCATCGAGTACTATAATGGGTCTTTATTAGGTTTTGATGATTTAACACTTCACCCAGAAGCCATTTTTCCAAGAAGGGTCACTCCGTCGGCTCTTAAAATCGAATTTCTTCATATGCGCCACTTGTACTTTGAGGTCCACCTCCTCTCAATACTTGTCATCTCATGTGTCGATTTTTTTCATGAGTAAACATCATTTACTCATGCCTTCTTGGTCCCCTCGAGCCTATTTTGTGTGGCAATGTAATCGAGTCACCCTTGTTTAGAGCATCCGCAATGAGTCACCCTTGCATCGATGGAGTCTGTTTCATGCCCCATTATATGATGTCATAGTATTCCATCCATATTTGCATATCGCTCATCCTATGTTTCCCATTTTGGCCTCTAGTCATACTGTCCCCCATCCCCTCTGGAGTTGAGTCAGTCGGTGCCAGATCAACCATGCAGCATCTATTTGCCCCACATTCCCATCATTTTCCATTATCACTGGTGTCAGTCCATCAGTCACATTACTATTGTCCCTCATGCCTTAGTTGAGGATCCTAGTTTCCTTAATTATCGTTGTCCCTATTATGTCGACATCAACGTATTTATTCCAAAAGAATGACCTAGAGGTTGATGTATCTTGGTTCTAGCTTCCATTCTTCTTTGGCACCGCAGATCAAGAAAAGGGACTCATCATTCCTCTTTGACTTAGTTCTTTCATGCACTTGATTCATACACTTGATGGTCTAGTGATACATCAAATTGTACCAGTGATTCTTCGGTGTGTGCGAGATGTTTCAAACCTCATGAGGGGATGGCCCTTCAGGTAGACCCCAACATGCCTAGATCCCTTCATATTATGATACACACTCATATGTAGTTTGGGTTTGGTTACTTCCAACTGCAGTGTTCATAGAATGCACGTCTTCTTTAGATGATCCATTTAGTTTTGTAGAGCTCTTCCCCATTTAGCAAGGCTTCTTCAGTTGTTCTATGCTCCCTCACAATATTTTTTGAGGGAAGGGAAAATATGCAGTATGTACTCAGATGATATTATATTCAATCTTGGCTCATATTTTTTCCAGGTGCATTATGCATATGGGACATATTGTATTATTTTCTGGCTCAGTTATGCCAACATGTCATGTACCATTCAACATGTACCTCATTCCTCAGTTTTATGTTTCTAGGCGCATCATTATTTTTGTATTAAGTTATCTCGTATGGTATAAGTATACCTCCCCCACCTCACTAATATCCGGTAACACAACATAAAAGGATACTTGCATTGGTCTCGCCACTTCTGTCCCTATCCTCTTTCACTTTAGCTCTATTGGTTTCTCTCTCTCTCTCTCTCTCTCTCTCTCTCTCTGTGTGTGTGTGTGACTCCACTTTGTTGTCTAGTCATTATGTCTCTACAATGTACTTCAATCATATGTTTTCCTCATAACACTCATATGTTGGGGGGCAATCTGTTATCACCAAAAAATTGATCGTCTAACATAATTTACTAGATGGATCGAGGTACACCATGTAAGGTCAATTTTACCATAGTAAAATTGCTTTCACTGTGAGAAATTACTTAATAAACCATATTTATTAAATTTATTTATATTTAAACCCATAAAGAATAATTAAATAAATAACTATTTATTTAATTATATTCTAGGAATAATTAATTAAATCATTCTTTAATTCATATTCCTTGTCATATTTGACCCAGTTATGAAAAATCAATAGATAAATTATTAATTATCTTATTATTCTCTAGGAATAATTAATTAATCACTAATTACTTATTATTCCTTGTCAAATTTGACTAAATCCCTCAGGAATAATTAAATAAATCATTATTTTCTTATTACTCCTTAACCATATTCCTTGAGATGATAAATAAATCATTTATTTACTTATTATTTCTAAATAAAAGTTTAAATACTTTTTACCTCCTAACCAACTATAATAAAATATTCCAAGTGGTTATTCCTAGAATGGGGTTAATAAAATTTTATTATTGCTCATGATTCGAGGATAACTCAATATTTTGTTATAAATAGAAGCGTTTTCCATTCATTATTCACTTTTGATTATTTTCATTGTTACACTCGCTATTGTAACTCTGATTATTATCATTATTACACACCATTTTTCTTCCATTTGAGTTCACATTGAGTTCAAATATTTTATTTTATAGGTTTACACATTATAAAGAAGAGTTACTCTACATAATATGAAGATTTTTGAGGATAGCCAATAACCCATCCCATATAGGGGGACCGGTAACATTTATTTGTTCCCTTCACATGTGTTATAATAAAATCTATTATTTATGTATCTGGTTTCCATTGGATCTTTGGAGTTATTATTACTATTTCATTTTTCTATTCAAGTATGATTGTGGCATAGATTAGGACTTTGTCAGGTTTTATTTCTATCAGTTGTTGCAGATCTACAATGTTTAGCAGCCATTTATATTGTTGAGACTATTTGTCATCCACGGTCTTAAGTGTTTCCCTTTTGTACATATTCACGGAGAAAATACTATAACAGTGGGAGAGGATGGTGGTATATCAACAAATTGAATTTCATGTTCTCCAATCTCAACTTGTGTCCATGGAGTTGTTTGATTGCAAGAAGTTGAAGATTCATAAGGAACACCAATTTCTCATTTCATGGATTTGAGAGCTCCATAACCAACAATTGTTGGGAAACTTTCAAAAGATTCATATTTAGATAGATTCAAAGATTTATGAAAAAGCTACTGAGACTTCTCTTTCACAAAATTCCAATCTATGTCATCCTTTGAAAATTCATAACATAACTGAAAGAAATGATCATGAAAATCTTCAAGAGATTCATCATATTTTTTTTCTTAGATGAATTATTTTCTTATAAACACTTTCACAATCATACTTGTCAAATGCATGATGAATCTCCTTGAAAAGATGTTCGAAAGAGTTACTAGAGGTAGCCAATAATGTGTAACACCATTATTTAACGCATGATTTGAAGGTAAGGATGAAAATCGTTTAAGAAATATCGTCACAATTAATTTCATGATAAGTGAAAAAATCAAGAAAATGAGAAGTGTGCTCAAGAACAATTGTTCCACCCTCCCCACCAAATTTCATATAAGAAATGTCATTAATTATCCTCGAGGGAACTTTCAAATTTGCAACTCTGGAAAAACATGTTGGGTTTCCCTGATGTGAAGTCCCAATCCGACCCCACACCATTTGCAGTAGGGACCCCAACCAGAAAACAATCAGTTGCGAAAGTGGTGGTCTCAAAAGTGTGCCTTGACTATGATAAACACATATGTGATATGCATCGATTTGGTGGAAACAAGTGTATGAAATTTATGTAGAATCAAATGCAATGAATGAAAGGTTCCATCACACCAGAGGGGAAATCAGGGATCCCCTTAGAAGCATCTAATATTACTTAGCTTAGAAGAGACACACAAGTCACACAAGAGAAGCATTAATTAACTTGCAAAATAGTTCATAAGATAACAATGATCATAATAACATAAAAGCACACATCCAACAATATTCATAATAAAGAAAAAAGACATTTCATAAGAATTACCATAAATGAAGCAAAACATATCACAAACACAACAAGAATAATCTTACTACATCCATGACATATGCATGAATATGTGCCAACTTTGAGATTTATTAAAGAGTGAAAGTTCCAGACATAGATTTACAATTAACAAGAAACCAGCCCCAATAGTGGAACATGAATCCAACCATTTGCTTCTCCAAAGAATGATATTCCTCTTATTATAAACTAGAGAAGCCAAGGTTGAAAAACAAAGCTTCCAAGCCTTCGGTCCCAAGCCATTTCCATGAGTTATGAGGGTGTATTTATAACATATGATATGACCATTCATATCCTTTTGTGACCATTGGACTCCCTGTTATTGGGAAAACTAGTGTCCATTCAGTGCTGCTAGTCCCACTAAGATGGGTAGCTATCTTAGAAACAAACAAACTAAAGTCACTTGTGTTTTCCTTTATGAGAAATATATGAGAGAGAAGCAGAGAGTACCAACCTTAGTCTTTCACTTGGCCCCTTACCTGTTTCCTCTCCCCTTTGACAGATCTTTGCCACTCCTTCCTTACTTGTCCCACTTCAAAGAACACCTATAGAGTTAAAGCAACATAATACCATCAAAGCATAGAGATCTATAACCATAAAGAATATAGGATCAGATATATATTAACCATACAAATGCATATATCAATACAAGATTTAGAAACATATAAGAATATGGAGGAAAGCTCAAACAACTTTATTGATGGAAGTAGTAGAAGAGAGTATTACAACACATTGGTCTCACCCGGCGCTATCCTCCTAGCATGAAAGCCCTCTGCACCTCATTAAAAGCTTAGATCACCCAACAATACAATGTTGCATAGAGAAATCAACAACACTTCCTTACAAAATACAAAATTCTAGCCCTTTGGATCTCTGGGATGAGGGATCCATATATAGATATTTGCAGGTGGGTGAATCAGCTTCTGGGATTTTTATTAGTGTCATTTCTCTGACAGTTCTTGGTTCCACTTGGAGATTTCATAATCTCTTACTCATCCCTGGGTGAATTCAGAGAGGCAAGTGTCAAATGGGCAGTTTCTAGAAGATTCTGTGGGTTTCCACCTAGCCAACTACCTCTGCCATTTGTCTGCTCTCGCTCATCTTACCCTACAGAAGGGATTTTCAATATGCATCGCACCCTTAGCACTGAGCAATCTGTATGGTCTAGTTTTGACCAGTTCTGAGTAGCTTTTAATGGAGAACTTCTGGGAGATGATGTAATCAGTTGACCTTGTTCCTTTAGGGTATGAAACAACACTTTTAGGGGCTTAGAAGCCCTTGGTTTATGTACATATGTGATTGGGGTTGCCGTGCCCAAATATGTCTATAACAGTTGCCCCCTAAAGCATGAGGTTGTAATTTTTCTGATGTCGGGTGAAATGCTTTATCATGAGGATCCGAGGTTTTTCAAACTGGAAGGTGACCTATAATAAGATACAATACAATACATTATCTTGATGCAGGAGCATCTGGTCAATAGGGTAGAGTCAGAGAGAAGGTAGACAAAGTTTCCAAAGAGGACGGAGGACATGGTTTGATGGATGGGCAGTAACACTGCCTTGGTTATTTCTTTTTTTTATTATTGTTATTATTACCTATGTAATGTTTTTTTTTTTTAATTACCAGAAGCAGAGAAAAACAATAATGTGATAGTTTACTTTTAATTAGGAACAGTAAAAAATTAGGAAACATTTCTGTTCTCATAAACAACCATATGACGATTGGAAAGATACAAAGAGAAACCGAATATGTCAGTTAGCAACCAGCTGTAGAAACGAATGATATAACCAACAACAGTTATGTAATAAACAACTGCTTTTGTAAACAGAAATTATAAAAGGAGCGGAATGAACCATTGAAGGGGTTCCGACTTCGTGAAAATAGACAAAAAGCAGAGATAACAGAGGAATAAAATATTCTGAGCATTCATATAAATATTGTGTTCAAAACTGTGTGATGGTGCAGACAAATGTACTAGACTAGGTTGTCAAGCAGAGCGTGCTACAAGCATTGCATTAAGAAAAGCGATACGTGCTGGCGGAAGCTACAAGACCAGGCACACACAACTGAACCCCAGGTATGCACCATAAAAATACATGCCTTGTCGTTCATAGAAAAAATCACAGTTCCACAAAAATAAGTTATACAGCCGAATAGATACATTAATCATATAAAAAAAAACCCTGTATGAGTTTCCATTACATGCTGTCAGAAAAATAGTCGAACGACTCAGGACTACTGACACAGTCAAAGACTTACAGTGAACGATAACGAGTTTACATCAAGGCTAAACATCGTGACTACAATCCGAGAACAACGGGAGATCGACTCGAGAACAGAACAGCCTAGGGTCTGCACACAAGTTCGACCTTGAGGGTCGAAGAAACCCAAGCAAATAACTACCAAACAATAAAGAGGAAGAGCTACCCGAAATTGTAGGCTGCCGAGGATATGATGGAGGCCACCATGCACAGTCCTCCCTGCAATGAGAAGAGTATGGAAAGGTAGTTAGGCTGGCAGTATATACAGGAAAAGAGAACATAATAAAGAAATGAGAACACAAAACAAAACCGAAGTCGAAATTTACCTATCCACGGTGCCAGGACCTCCAACCGACCCAGACGAAACACCTACCCACGAAGGAGCCGCGACATAAGTAACAAAGAAAGGAGCGTAAAAATAAATCTAGCATAGAACATTAACTTACCAGGGTTGCTTGCGGAATTTCCAGCTGAGAACATCGTCACCAGTCCATCAAGAGCAGAGCGGGCACCAGAACAAAACCGTTGCAGAAGAGCACAAGCGTTACAAGGAGAATAAATTTACAGCAACAAGGAAACAAACCCCAAATCATTCACAGGCATCCACGAATTGCATAGATACAGAAACCAATAAGAGCTCCAAGGAAAACGACTGAAGACGAACCAGAATAGCCATTGAGACCCTAATCGCACAACAACGATTCAAAACTTACCATTATAACTATCAAATGCCGGTGGAACAGGAAAGGTCGAGCATGTAGCCATAAGCACTATTAGAAGGGTAGCTGGGTATCGAACCAGTCGACCGAACCATCCAGAAACAGGCAGCATCATAACCCACAGACAACAACCAGAGGTCACCAACTCGCAGAGCGGAAGAGGAACACCAATAACCGGGACCAGCCAAAGTGAATAGGCGCGAAGGGTCGAGAACCCTAAACTCTCAACCCTTGTGAAATTCCCAAGGTAGACAACTATCGAGCAGAGGTGAGACTGAGGTACTCCCTCATTAAAACAAATCCATAAGTACCGATTTCGTGTTGATTCATACAATCAAGCAAATTAATTAACAAATCATAACCCTTGCCATGGTGTAATACACATCAGCAGACGAAAAGCTGGGATCACGTGGGTTGGACCCATCAAGTGGTATCAGAGCAGTTTTTTTTTAGAAATAGAAGAGGATGGCAGAGGTGCAAGCACCAAGACGAGGATGTGGGAGAGGTGGACGCCGAGGAGCAGAAGAAGGATTGAGAGAGCAGGTTAGAGTTCTTACAGCTCGTTTGGAAGCAGTGGAGGCGGGTAGGCGAAGAGACCCGGAACTTGGAGATGATAGTGAGGAGGAAGCGGTAACTGCTACAGACGGGTCAGACGAAGAAGCTCCAGAATTGAGACTGTTGCGTTCAATTCTATTGGCCAGCAGTAAACCCAAAACAGAGATTTCTAATTATGATGGCAGTCTGTCCGCAGATGTCCTGTTGGAATGGATAAGCGAACTAGATAAATACTTCGAAAATGAGGAAGTCAGGGAGGATAAAAGAGTTAAGTTCGCTGCAACTAAGTTAAAGGGACACACCCTCTTGTGGTGGGACAATGTCCAAGCGGACAGAAAAAGGATGAACAAATTGCCGATACGAAAATGGCAAGAATGGTGGCAAAATTGAAGGGAAGATTTCTGCCAAAAGACTACCAGGTGGAACTATATAGGCGGGTACATAATTTGAAACAGAAGGGTATGACTGTCAAAGAGTACACATAAGAGTTTTACCGAGTGAATTTACGTGCTGGTTATACGGATGATACCCCAGAAAAAATAGCGAGGTACGTAAATGGCTTGAGGATGGAAATATTGGATGAAATCAGTATTCTTTCTCCCTGAACTATTGAAGAAGCCTTTTAGAGTGTTGTCAAGGCTGAAGAGAAAATCAATCGAAAACAGAATAACAGGAGAGGGAGAGGGAATGGTAGAGGACGGGGACAGTCCTACGGTAGAGGAAGGACCGCTACGAACAGCGAAGAAGGCAGTAGTTCTAAAACTTCGAGGATAGCAGAGAAAGGAGAAAGCACCAAAGGAGGTCGGTCATATCAGTGAGGACGAGGGAATGGCCGCGGAAGAGGGACTAGTGTCCAGTGCTACAGGTGCCATAAATGGGGGCACCGATCCTTTGAATGTCCAGAAGTTGAACATGCAGGACAGAGGGGAACACTTATGGCACAGCCTGAATAAGCTGAAGCACAACCCTGGGAGGTGGAAGACATGGTGGAAACGGGAGAATCTTTGATTTTAAATAAAGTGCTATTAAAACCAACCAAGGAGGTGGCTGAACCAACACAGCGGAAAGCACTGTTCCAGACAGTCTGTAAATCGCATGGGAAGTGCTGCAAATTGATAATAGACAGCGGAAGCATGGATAACTTGGTTGCCACTGAGATGGTGGAAAAGTTGGGGTTGAAGTGGCTGAAGCACCCCACACCTTACAAGGTGTTGTGGCTACAGAAGGGCCACCAGCTATTAGTTGATGAACAATGCGAGGTAGATTTTTACATTGGCAAGTACCACGACACAGTGGTCTGTGATATTATGCCAATGGACGTGTGCCATATACTGCTCGGAAGACCATGGTAGTATGATAGGAAGGTGACACATGACGGAAAGACCAATTGTTATAAATTTACAAAGGATGGGGTCAAACACACACTTGTACCCATCAAAGAGGAAGACACAGCAGAATCAAGCGGAACAAAGGCATTGTTAATTGGAGGAAAACAGTTTGTGAAACAGGTAGAGGACAATGAAGTTAATTTTGCAGTTGTGAGGAGGATGAAGCCAGTGTTGCTGAACTTGGAAAAATCAGAACTGCCTAAGGAAATACAGGAGCTATTGGAAGAATTCCACGATATTGCGGCTGATGAGTTCCCTGATAAATTGCCTCCCAAAAGGAGTATCAGCCATCACATTGATTTTATACCAGGGTCAAGCTTGCCAAATAAGGCAGCGTACAGAATGAGTCCGAAGGACAATGAAGAAGTACGCAAACAAGTGCAGGAGTTGTTGGATAAGGGACTAAGCAGAGAGAGCCTGAGCCCCTGTGCAGTACCAACAGTACTTGCACCCAAGAAAGGTGGAGAATGGCGAATGTGTACCGATTCGCGGGCTATAAACAAAATTACGATTCGATACAGGTTTCCCTTACCCAGAATGGATGACATGATGGACTGTCTTAGTGGGGTAGCTTATTTTACAAAAATAGATCTGAAAAGTGGGTACCATCAGATCAGAATTAGAGAGGGAGACGAGTGGAAAACAACCTTCAAAACCAATGAGGGGTTGTATGAATGGTTGTTCATGCCATTTGGGTTGAGTAACGCTCCGAGTACTTTTATGACACTGATGAATGAAATGTTAAAGGAATTTATTGGAAAATTTGTGATAGTCTATATGGACGATATTTTAATTTTCAGCAGGACGAAAAGAGAGCACCTTCAGCATATTCGAAGGGTATTCGAGAAGCTGCAGCAGAACAAGCTACTGATAAATTTGAAGAAGTGCACTTTCTTACAGAAGGAGCTGATATATTTGGGATTTGTAGTTGCGGAGAACGAGTTAAAGATGGACCCAGAAAAGATTACAGCAATCATAAGTTGGCCGTCACCTAAGAGTTTGTTTGAGGTACGTAGCTTTCACGGTTTAGCAAGTTTTTATCGAAAATTCATTATGAATTTCAGTGAGATCTGCGCACCAATGCTAGAGACCATAAAAAAGGCCAGCCAACCTTTTTGTTGGACCAAGGCGGCAGAAAACAGTTTCCAACTTCTGAAGCGAAAAATAACGGAGAGGTCGATCTTGAGACTACCCGATTTTAGTAAACCTTTCCAGGTTCGTTGTGATGCAAGTGGGACAGCTATTGGCGCTGTGCTCAGTCAAGAGGATAGACCAGTGGCGTTTTTTAGTGAAAAACTAAATGAGAGTCGACAGAAGTATTCGTCATATGACAAAGAGTTCTATGCAGTAGTCCAAGCTTTAAAACATTGGAGACACTACCTACTAGGCAATGAGTTCATCTTGTTCTCTGATAATTCAGCATTACAATATGTAACGCAGCAGCACAAATTGAACCATAAGCATGCCAAGTGGGTAGAATACTTGCAGAGTTTTACTTTTGTGTTAAAACACATAAGTGGGCAAGCCAACAAAGTGGAAGATGCTCTAAGCAGAAGAGCCTTGCTCTTACAAGAAAGTGGCATACAGGTGATGGGATTTGAGTATCTGAAGGATTTGTACCAGATGGACGCGGATTTCAAGGAAGATTTTGAAGCATGCCAAAATCCTGTATTAAGGAATACAAGCCCATGGCTAGATTTCAATTTATAGGAAGGATTATTATTTCGAGGTGGACAACTATGTATTCCGGATTGTTCGATGAGGGAAAATTTAGTAAGAGAAAAACACAGTGGCGGATTAGCAGGACATTTTGGCATCGATAAAACGTTGGAGCAACTAGGACATTTTTATTATTGGGCAAAAATGAGCCGGGATGTGCAGATATATGTAACCAGATGTAAAGTCTGCCAACTGGTGAAAGGACACAGCCAAAACACTGGATTATACACACCCCTACCTGTTCCAAGTAGGCCATGGGATTCAGTCAGTATTGATTTTGTTCTAGGATTACCTAGAACGCAGCGGGGATATGATTCAGTGATGGTGGTGGTAGACAGGTTCTCAAAAATGGCTCATTTCATTCCTTGCCGGAAAAATAGTGACGCCACGAATGTGGCACACCTGTTTTTCACGAAAGTTGTTAGATTGCATGGCTTACCCAGGACTATTGTTTCAGACAGGGATGTGAAGTTCACAGGACATTTTTGGCGCACCCTGTGGAAAAAGTTGGGCATGCAATTAAATTTCAGTTCTGCGTATCACCCGCAGACTAATGGGCAGACAGAGGTGGTGAACAGGAGTTTGGGAAACTTATTACGAAGTTTGACAGGAGAAAACTCACGATTATGGGATCGAGCTCTTGCCCAGGTAGAATTCGCTTATAACGATTCGCCCAATCGGAGCACCGGATTTAGCCCATTTCAGATTTTGTATGGTATGCATCCTCGAGGGGTACATGAACTACGAGATTTGGGACAGCTAGAACGGAGAAGTGCAGATGGGGAAGATTTTGCTAAAGCAATGAGCGAACTTCATGAAAAGGTCAAATTAAGATTGCAGGACAGCACGCAGAAATACAAACAGCACGCAGACATAAAGCGGCGAGAAGTACATTTTGATGTTGGAGACGAAGTCCTTGCGCATCTGTGCTGGGAACAGTTTCCTAAGGGCACGTATAACAAGTTGAAATACAAAAAAATCGGTCCATGTAAGATTCTACGAAAATTTTTAGCCAATGCTTATGAAATTCAGCTGCCACCGGGCATAGGCATTTCACCTATATTCAACGTGGCAGACCTATTCCCATATCATGCCCAGGCGGAAGATGATAGTATGGTACAGCCAGAACGGGACACCCAGTTAGAGAGAAGTCCTTGGAATAAGCAGTTACCTTCGGCCTGGACCCATGAAATTGAAGGGATCCTCAGCACCTAGGTAGCCAAAAGGACGCGCAGAAAGGAGTATCTGCGTTACCTCGTCAAGTGGAGAGACCGTCCAATGGAGGACAGCTCATGGCTCGATGCGACGCAGATTCAGAAGGCTGGTTACTCGGTGGAGGAGCTCATGGAACAGAGCCATGACTTCTCTTTTACCCCGGAAGCCTGATGCAAGAGCATCTCGTCAGCAGGGTAGAGTCGGAGAGAAGGTAGACAAAGTTTCCAAAGAGGACGGAGGACATGGTTTGATGGATGGGCAGTAACACTGCCTTGGTTATTTCTTTTTTATTATTATTGTTATTATTACCTATGTAATGTTTTTTTTAAAATTACCAGAAGCAGAGAAAAACAATAATGTGATAGTTTACTTTTAATTAGGAACAGTAACAAATTAGGAAACATTTCTGTTCTCGTAAACAACCATATGACGATTGGAAAGATACAAAGAGAAACCGAATATGTCAGTTAGCAACCAGCTGTAGAAACGAATGATATAACCAACAACAGTTATGTAATAAACAACTGCTTTTGTAAACAAAAATTATAAAAGGAGCGGAATGAACCATTGAAGGGGTTCCGACTTCGTGAAAATAGACAAAAAGCAGAGATAACAGAGGAATAAAATATTCTGAGCTTTCATATAAATATTGTGTTCAAAACTGTGTGATGGTGCAGACAAATGTACTAAACTAGGTTGTCAAGCAGGGCGTGCTACAGGCATTGCATTAAGAAAAGAGATACGTGCTGGCGGAAGTTACAAGACCAGGCACACACAACTGAACCCCAGGTATGCAACATAAAAATACATGCCTTGTCGTTCATAGAAAAAAATCGCAATTCCACATAAATAAGTTATACAGCCGAATAGATATATTAATCATATAAAAAGAAACCCTATATGAGTTTCCATTACATGCTGTCAAAAAAATAGTCGAACGACTCAGGACTACCGACACAGTCAAAGACCTACAGTGAACGATAACGAGTTTACATCAAGGCTAAATATCGTGGCTATAATCTGAGAACAACGAGAGACCGACTCGAGAACAAAACATCCTAGGGTCTGCACACAAGTCCGACCTTGAGGGTCGAAGAAACCCAAACAAATAACTACTAAACAGCAAAGAGGAAGAGCTACCCGAAATTGCAGGCTGCCGAGGATATGATGGAGGCCACCGTGCACAGTCCTCCCTGCAATGAGAAGAGTATGGAAAGGTAGTTAGGCCGGCAGTATATACAGGCGAAGAGAACGTAATAAAGAAATAAGAACACAAAACAAAACCGAAGTCGAAGTTTACCTGTCCACGGTGCCAGGACCTCCAACTGACCCAGACGAAACACCTGCCCACGAAGGAGCCGCGACATAAGTAACAGAGAAAGGAGCGTAAAAATAAATCTCGCATAGAACATTAACTTACCAGGGTTTCTTGCGGAATTGCCAACTGAGAACACTGTCACCAGTCCATAAAGAGCAGAGCGGGCACCAGAACAAAACCGTTGTAGAAGAGCACGAGCGTTACAAGGAGAATAAATTTACAGCAGCAAGGAAACAAACCCCAAATCATTCACAGGCATCCACGAATTGCATAGATACAGAAACCAACAAGAGCTCCAAGGAAAACGACTGAAGACGAACCAGAATAGCCATTGAGACCCTAACCGCACAGCAACAATTCGAAACTTACCATTATAACTATCAAATGCCGGTGGAACAGGAAAGGTCGAGCATGTAGCCATAAGCACTGTTAGAAGGGCAGCTGGGTATCAAACTAGTGGACCGAACCATCCAGAAACAGGAAGCATCATAACCCACAGACAACAACCAGAGGTCACCAACTCATAGAGCGGAAGAGGAATACCAATAACCGGGACCAGCCAAAGTGAATAGGCGCGAAGGGTTGAGAACCCTAAACCCTCAATCCTTGTGAAATTCCCGAGGCAGACAACTGTCGAGCGGAGGTGAGACTGAGGTACTCCCTCATTAAAACAAATCCATAAGTACCGATTTCGCATTGATTCATACAATCAAGCAAATTAAGTAACAAATCATAACCCTTGCCACGGTGTAATACACATCAGCAGACAGAAAGCTGGGATCACGTGGGTTGGACCCATCAAGTGGTATCAGAGCAGTTTTTTTTTTTAGAAATAGAAGAGGATGGCAGAGGTGCAAGCACCAAGACGAGGATGTGGGAGAGGTGGATGCCGAGGAGCAGATGAAGGATTGAGAGAGCAGGTTAGAGTTCTTACAGCTCGTTTGGAAGCAGTGGAGGCGGGTAGGCGAAGAGACCCGGAACTTGGAGATGACAGTGAGTAGGAAGCGGTAACTGCTACAGACGGGTCAGACGAAGAAGCTCCAGAATTGAGACTGCTGCGTTCAATTCTATTGGCCAGCAGCAAACCCAAAACAGAGATTTCTAATTATGATGGCAGTCTGTCCGCAGATGTCCTGTTGGACTGGATAAGCGAACTAGATAAATACTTCGAAAATGAGGAAGTCAGGGAGGATAAAAGAGTTAAGTTCGTTGTAACTAAGTTAAAGGGACATGCCCTCTTGTGGTCGGACAATGTCCAAGTGGACAGAAAAAGGATGAACAAATTGCCGATACGAAAATGGTCAAGAATGGTGGCAAAATTGAAGGGCAGATTTCTGCCGAAAGACTACCAGGTTGAACTGTGTCGGCGAGTGCAGAATTTGAGACAGAAGGGTATGACTGTCAAAGAGTACACAGAAGAATTTTACCGAGTGAATTTACGTGCTGGTTATACAGATGATACTCCAGAAAAAACAGCGAGGTACGTAAATGGTTTAAGGATGGAAATCTTGGATGAAATTAGTATTCTTTCTCCCCGAAATATTGAAGAAGCCTTTCAGAGTGTTGTGAAGGCTGAAGAGAAAATCAATCGGAAACAGAATAACAGGAGAGGGAGAGGGAATGGCAGAGGACGGGGACACTCCTGCGGCAGAGGA
>APFE030376871.1:7280-21498 GCA_000404065.3 Pinus taeda | reverse complement strand
TTTGTAGTTTTTTTATATTTAAATTGTTTATTTATTTTTTCAAGCAGCATATAATAGAGGATGATAGGTGTACTATTAAGTGAGTTTTTTCAAATTGGTCTGGTCTTTTCAATGGCAGTGTTTTCTTTTCTTTTCAGTTTTTCTATGGTACACCTGGAAACCACAAAAGCTAATTAATTAAAGCTACTGAAGTACACCTCATGGTTTCAAAAACAATAATTATTTTCTCAACAACTCTTAATACAATGCCTTGAATGACCAAAGAATAAAGACTCCCCACGCTTCAACCATTACAGTCATATCGATTAATTTTATATTTGATTTTTTAGACTATTAAATGTTATTTTACTTTAGTTCTTATGAATGATATTCTACAGGGAATATTTCATTCCTAGGTATATACTTGCACCACATAACATGGATTTAGTTCCATTTTATTTTCAAATTTCCTTAATGGGAAAAATATGAGTGGTATAGATTAAATTATTAATTAATAAATTGGTTTACAAATATTGATTTATTTATTAGCTTTAATATAATTATTAAAGCAATTTATTATTTAATATGACGACGAATTATTTGAATGCAAAATCGACAAATTTAAAGAATATCTTAATTTATTACAAAAATGAAATTATTTAAAGTTAATATATTAGTTATTCATAATACCATAAAAAATGACAAATTATGACAATATTTGTTCTATGTTTATTGAAAAACATAATAACTCAATATTTTTATCATTCGTCTTAACAACTAGAGCATGGGTGTCATGACCCCAAGGAGTCTTCCAAGGTTCAAGAGACACCATGAACTCCCAAATCATCTTGCACCAATGTTTTTCCATTTCATAGGTTTTCCCAAAAGGAACTTACTCAAAATTGGAACTATTCATTTTCTTATTTTAGTTAAGTGAGTGTAGAATATATATGTTAACCAAAATTTCACATTTACAAATTGTAATCATCTCAAATCATGCAATACAAGATATATATACACAATATAGTATGATGTGGTTGACTCACTAGCCTAATACAATGATGTATAATAATGACAATAATTACAATCATCCCTCGAACTTACATTAATAACAATTCATGCCAAGATATACAAGGCCTTTCTTGGCTAATTCCACAATTGAACCTCAAAATTTAGTCCACTCTCGAACTCCAAATTTCATCCGACCCTAAACTTCAAAATTTGGCCCTACCAACTCTAATTTTTAGCCCTCACTGAACTCCAAAAAAATTCCAAGCCAAACACCAAATTTGGACTTCCTAGTCAAGCACCAAAATTCGGCCCAATCAACTGAAACTCAAATTTTGTTCCAACAAAATTCTAAATTTTGGTTGGTCACATCGTATTACTTTAGCAAACTCTAAATTTTAGTTGTCTAACTCTAGATTTCATTCATTCTGCACTCAATTGACCCGCACTTTGCTTGGAGGAGACATGTTGCACATCCTATCATGTGAAATTGAGGCCCACATGTCTACCTGTCTAGCAGGACATGCCCACACTCATGTTTGTCCCAATCATCATAAATTCACTCAAAGTGAGGCTCAGTTATATCTGCTCTATGTCTTGTCTTATCTCCATGCCAAACATGGTTCCTCAAGCTTCTCATGTCTATAACTCTATATATACAAGGTGGATGCATCTCACCCAACTAATTCAACAGTTTGGTCAGGGCACATCTCTTCACTAGCTGATAATTCATGATCCAAGCCAACCCTTCAGCTTCATTCCATGTGGGCTCATCTCTTCCAGTCACGATGCACCCATGGCATACCCTATTGAATCACCCTATTTCAACTTATACCAACTCATGTGCATGCATACCTATCAACTAACCCATCTCTCCTAGTTAATGCCCATGCTCATACTTATTGATTTTTCTCTACAGCATGTCCCATGATTGTGTCAAGTATTTGGGTCAATGCATCCCACGTCACTCCCATACTATATATGCCAAAACATTCCAACTCATCTATATTGGCTAACCTGTGTTGTCTCACTAGTTGGTCTATACTCTCGCACAAGCCATCTTGTGTCCTGACGGTGTAACCCTATGTTTGGCATTCCACTCCACATCGTCTCATGCAAGGACCCAACCGCTTATCTATGTCCACCCATGTCATGTGATATCATATTGAAAGATGGTCATGGCACCCAACTCACCTTGCCATCTCATCTTGTTAAGATGTTATGAAGGTGTCATTAAGGTAAGGAAAATTCAAATCATGTATGGGTAACCAAACCATGACACCCATTGTTGACATGCTCAAGCATGCTCATGCACCTAGTTCATCACCAAGTCTAAAGGTCTTACATCCTCCCCCACTCAAAATCATTGTCTTCCTCAGTAATCCACAAATCAAAAACCCATCCTCTATGTCACCAATCAAAGATGTCTTGTAACACCCCACCCCACATTTACCTACTTTTACAAGCTCTCCAGGGTAACATGAGTCGAGAGTTACTATGCATGACCCGAAATCCAAGTTCTAGTTATGGAAGTGAGGCCTACTACCTTTAATCTTTGTTGCAAGCTAAAGGAACACCAAATCACCCATATGTCAAGCAACATCAATTGATCAAATTTTCCTGGACTGGAACTACATTTTTTACTCACTTCACAACCCAACTGCATGCATGCCAAGCCTTCCCTGCAGCCAAAAGGCTCCATCCACATGCACATGTCGTCCTTCATGTGGCTACAATCGAAATTTTTTAGTTAAGAGACTATAGCCAAAATCCATGTTCTAGATTTTTAGGGCTAGCTCCAGGCTAACTTCCTAGAACTACCCAAAATCTTCAAGAACTCTGTCATTAACCTGCAAGAGTCTTCATTTACTATTCTTGGCCTTATTCCTACTTAGACTTATAAATACATGAAAATCATTTAGACAAACACTTGGTAGACAAGGTACCTGTAGATCATGACTACATAAATTCATTATGTTCATCAAAGAATCATCAAGAGGCTTAAGGCTCTATATTACTAGCCGCAATAACACACATTAGCTCATGTATTCATACAAGATAATGAAGAGGCCATCAAACCATGGAATGGATCCGTAAATAGAGAACATCTTATTATGAGAAATATATCATGCATGTAAACAACATTTAACCATAATAGAACCATGAAAAACTAGTCATAAAATCATAACTTGTGCTCATTAATCTCAATAAGAATCAACACATAATAACATATGAAAATTCTAACCAAGTTAAGGACTTGCACGTACCACTGGGCCATAGATTGGGCTAAACAAAATCTCTCTTTTAGCCAATCACCCCTATGTCATATTCCAAGCATGAATGTGGGATCTCATGGGATAAAACAAAACAAAACTAACCAGGGTATCTAGAGGTTAAACCACGTCAACCGTCAACTATAGTGATTTCACGTAAAGTGGTCCAGAATTCACCAAACCAACACAAGCTTGGATGCCTCAAAATTTCTTCACCATAACTAGAGGAATTTTATTGTCTCCACCCACCTATCATGGGATTCCTAGAGAAAACCATCTTTGCCCCCAACCCTTAGGATTTCCATAAGACCACCTCACCCAGATCCAAAATCTTCCAATAATCCAAATTTCAACCAAGAAGGAATCCCATCACACCTTGGATATCCAGAAAATGGTAAGGGAGGGTTATAACCACAGTTAATCCAAGAAAATCCTATGTCAATGGCAAAAAAATAATCATGTAAACCAAATGGATGCACCATGCATTCAATTCCCATCAAGGAAATCACACATGCAACATGTTACCTACAAAATATTCTTGTTGTAGTTGCTCTTCCAACCTTCTCCTTGTGCTCCTTTACTTTCGTTTGCTTGTCCTTTGCTTGCTTGCTTGTGTCCAAGTGTTCTTCCTCTCTCTAAAGTTGCCCAAAGCTGAAAAATGATCAAAAGTTGTCAATTGTTTCTTAGATGCCTTTTTATCATTGATGTCTAGTGTCTCTTCCTTTACCTTTCCCTCTTTTCTTTCATTTTTCTTTATTCTCTCTGTAATTTCCCTTGCATTCATATTCTTGTCTCTTCATATTCCTTTTCTCCTAATTTCATTTACTTCTTTTATTAAATTGTCATTTATTACCCTTTTCCTTTTTCCAATGCCAATTTCCATAGTCATTAATTAAACACAAGTGATATCCACATTAATGTTTTTCCCTTCGTTCGGCTTGGAATACATGTCCCATGACCTTGGTCTTATTTTTTCCTTTATAATGTCCTTCCATTTACATGGAAAATCAACCTAGGGATATTACAAATCCCTCCCCCTTGGGGGAACACCATCCTGAGTGTTCTATGACACTTATGATCAACAAACCGCTAAAAACAAAGGATATTGCTTATTGGAGCTTTATAACACAACTTGTTGTAGTATTTACAATGAAAACTACTGAAAACATGACAAACATACTGCTTATTGGAGCTTTGTAACACAACTTGTTGCAGTATTTACAATGAAACACTCACACACACACACATATTCCAAAAAATCATTTGCTTCAACTAGAAAATAAATAAGTATATAATGTCTGCATCTGATTAACCATTTCCTGTGTAGCTTCATTGAGCCCAAAGTGCTTCAGCTACACTTTAAATTTATCTATTGCTTGGTTCCAAAGCATGAGTTGTTTCTGCTGCAATATGCATTGTGGCTCTAGCTAGAACTATCCCTCTGGTTCCACCTGTAATACAAACCAATCAATCACATGATCAACTTCTTGTACATATCTAAGGAATGAAACATGGAAAACATCATGGATTTTGACCGATGGTGTAAAAGAAATTCTGCAAGCCATAGGTACAATCCTCTCAAGGATCTGAAAAGTCCTATAATACTGAGGTGCCAACTTGGCACATGACTCAATCCTTAAGGAGCTTCTCTTGGGCTTGATGTGCAAGTACACATGTTCCCCAACCTAAAACTCCTTGAGTTCTCTATGTTGATCTGCATAACTCTCTTATTTTTCCTGTGACACCTTTAAATTCTTTTTATTAACATGCACCTCTTACTCCATCTCTGCCAACATATCTGGTCCAATCAACACCTTGTTTACTAGATCACTCCAACTGATAGGAGTATTACAACTCTGCTCGTAGAGATCCTTAAATGAACTCATCTTCAAGGATTCTTGATGTCCATCATTATAAGCAAACTTCACCAGTGGAAGATACTCCTCCCACTTCCTCTACTGATGCATGACATACATCCTCTACATGTCCTCAAGGGTCCTGTTAACCCTCTCGATTTGTCCATCTTTCTATGGATGATAAGTTGTATTGAACGCTAACTTTGTTCCTGAGCCTACTAAATTTGGCATATATACATAATATAATCTTCTTCGGGACTCCATGCAACCTTCCTATCTCCTTGATGAATACTTGAGCCACTCCATTAGCTGAATTAGTAGACTTCACCCTAATGAAGTGAACTACCATGCTCAACCTCTCAACCATAACCATGAGGGAGTCATGATGCCTCGATGTCTTGGGAAATTCTGTAATGAAGTCCATGGAAATGATTTTTCATTTCCATTCTAGAATCAAAATAGGTTGCAACAAACTAGTTGGATGCTTGTGTTCAGCTTTAACCTGCTAATAGTCCAAGCACCTTGCAACAAACTCAACCACCTCTTTCTTCAAATTTGGACAATAATAAAACTTCTTAACAACTTTCAATCTTTTTATACCCTGGGTGTCCTGAATATGGCTTGACATGAAACTCTCTCAAGATAAGATTCTTCAACTAATTGTTATTAGGCACATAGATCCTGCTCCTGAATCTGACCAACCCATCTATTGTGAGGTGATAATCCTCATATTGATCACCCTCAACCTGCTGCTGCAATCTTTGCTTCAACTGCTAATACTTCTTGTCATGTTGCCCTGAATGTAATATCTTCTCTTGTAAATCTGTCCCATAAGAGCCCATAGATGAAATATGCTTCGTCGACACCTCCCATTGTTCCATCCACAACCTGGTTCTCCTTGCCTTTGATGTACCTAATCTCAAAATCAAACTCATTGAGAGTAGAAAACCATCTAGCTTGCCTTGCATTCAGATTGGGTTGGTCAAACAAGTACCTCAGTCCACTGTGATCACTCATTAAGATGAACTTCCTGCCAAGGAGATAATGTCTCCGCATATTCAACACATGATTTATAGCTACCAACTCAACATCACGAGTCACATAGTTATGCTCATGCTCATTCAGCTTCCTTGATTCATGGAAAACAACCTGACCTTCCTACATCAAGATTTCACCCATTCCTTTCTTACATGCATCTGTACAAACCACAAATTCCTTACCAGGATCTGTAATCTTCAAAACTAGAGCATTGGTAAGCAAATGTTTCAAATGATCAAAACTAGCTACACACTCACTTTCAGAGCTTGCATCCAATTTTAGAGCCTCCTTTGAGAGTCTCACTTAATGACTACACGCAGTCAGGTTCACTCCATGAGCTCGTGTGAGTCTTCGCACCCACCTTTCATGATCCTTCCATTGACAAATTTTGCATTTTGATGTCAATGTCATGCTTGCGACCATGTTCTGGTCATACACAAGGTCTTCACTTTGTGTGTACTTGTTGTGTTCTCTATGTAAACATCCATCGCACTCACACACAGAGTCATATACATTGTCGAGCAAACATCATCGTGGTCATCCAATGATCCATCACAAGCGTCGCGCTTGTCACTCACATCGTCGGTCAGTCATGTTGAGCATGTGTCTAGATGGTTCGAGTCATCTCGTCGTCAAGTCATGTAAGTGTGTGTTTGCAAGATCACTTATGCACCTTTTAACTCGATCACACACTTAGTCATTTTGTTGAAGTTCTGACGACCGGATCCCCCTCAGACAGCCAGACCTTCACACCGCCATCGACTCGATCAACTATCACCCAGAACAACGTAGAAGCACCAAGAAATCCATTTCAAGTTGTGTTGCCCACAAATAGATCAATCAACTTTCCTGCTGGACAACCGAAGAATTTGACCTAGCAGTCGGCCCAGGACTGATTCTCCTAAAAAATTGAGCAGAGGTTGTAGACCTTACCCACTTCCCTGACTGAGAAAATTGTGCAGACAGGCCGGACAGACACCCAGTTCCCTTCCTTGTCTCCCTCGGAAAATTGCGCAGTTTTTCCAGCCAACCCTCCAACCAGTCGACTGGTTGCTCACCAGGAAAATTAGGCAGTTTTCAGGAGCAAACCCTCTGTTGCCTAGCAATTCGCTCAGCTTAGAAACTATGCATAGGTGATTAGAAGGCCAACCTCACAGCATTAACGAAATTTTCCCCACTAGTAGCTCCCAGTAGCTGACTGCTAGTTCCCTCCAAGAATGAAGTAGCTTTTGTTGCCAAGCTCCACCAGCTGACTGTCGATTCCCTCCAAGAATTGCGAAGTTTTGTTGCCAATGTCCCAGTAGCTGACTGCCAGTTCCCTCCAAGAATTGCTTAGTTTTTACTGCCAAGGTCCCAGTAGCTAGCTTCTAGTTCCCTCCAAGAATTGAACAGTTTTGGCTGCCAAGCTCCCGTTGCACACTCCTTCCAAAAATTATGCAGATTTTTTCTGCCCAGCCTTCCCGTAGCCCAGACCGATCCTCTCAAAAATTGCGTAGTTTTGTCCTCCAGCTGAGCCAGACCCCGCGAACAGTCACTATCAATCCAGATTGCCCATCTTCATCACCCTGTGACTTTTGGGCAGTTTTCACTAGTAGTGCCCGGAGCCTCCATCCCAACTCGAAACTCACAACCTTGTCTCCTCTAATTATCACCTGCATCCAAAATGATCACGAATCATGGTAGACTAGGAGTTTTATGGATTTGATGTCGTCTCGTCATAAGTGACTGCAGATACAGGTACACAAACAAACATGACGCAAAGACAGATGGAATGAACAGAGGGAGTACATGCAGAAGAACATGTTCGCCAAAAAATGAACAAACGATGCATGCAAAGAGATGTACTCACGAACGGACGCTCATGAAAAGATGTGTTCGCGGATGGACGGATGAGTGAACATGTAAGATGTGTTCATGGTCGGACGACGAACTTACCTGCACATTTCGCGAACGTGTGAACCTATCAATCATGCCAACATGCAAGCAAGGAGAAACGTGCAAATGCAACATCAAGCGAACCCAACGACCATCGAAGACTCCTTAGAGTTTTCCATGTGGAGGTGAAGCTGTGACACACCATGAGGACATCCATCACCCAGCAACACCAGAGCTCGACATATACACTAGCAGCAACATGAATATACCAGCACTATCATGTCGAGTCTTGTCATGAGTCATGTCAATGACTTCTCTATTGTGGGCCATACTGTCAATCAATGCAATGTAACGTGGAAGTCCAAGAAACCCACTTGTCATATAGAGAGTCATGTAAGGTCGAAAGGTCATGGAAGTCAAATAGTCATGAGGGAATTTGAACAGCCACAAGGTTTAGTTTCACCTTTGGCTATAAATACCCCCTCATTTGTACATGCAAAGGACTTTTCACCTCAGCTCCTCCCACATAGCCTTGAGAGTCTGTAATATTTTCTTTGAGGAGTAAGTAATGGCTCCAACGTCCCACCCACGAGGTTAGTGACATATGGTGTAATGATGTGTCTTGGAACTTTCGCTTATTTCAGAAGCCTGCTAATGAGCCAACATGTTTTCACACATGTATTGTAATTGTTGTAAGACTAATCTTGGACACTTGTAACACATGTTGCTTTAACCTATGTTTAACACTTGAACTCATTCAATTTTTGTAATACAAATATATTAATGAGAATATGTTGTATGAGCTATTAACTTTGTCCTTCTCGTGTTAGTTACCTCCCCGAACATCAGACAAACCTTTCACATAAACTTTCTATAACAATTGTCACACTCGTGCAGACTCCTCCATTGTGTGTTGTATGTGTTATATTTCATTGTGTGTTGTGATTGCCGCATCCGTGTGGACTGCTCTTTCGGAAGCTGTGCATGTCCTATTGCGTTGTTTGTTCCCAACAAAGTTGGGGCTTCCTCCCATCTGACTTGGGACTCACTCCCACCCTCTCCCTCTATAGTGAAAGAACCATTGGCACAAGTAACACTAGCAATCACCAGGCATGCGAACCTCACTACTTGAAGATAAAGCAGACCACTTTCTTGTGTTGACAAGCAAGATCTGAGGAAAATATTTAAGATAATGGAAACTGGGCCATTGTACTGGATGGGACTCCCACACCAAATGGTGTGAGGTCTAGTTGGGACTTCATATGGGGTTGATCCCCTGAATGTTGGCGGGTCCAGAACTGTCAACATTTCTGGCACGAGAAGGAGGGACGCCAGTTGTATATGGCTAAACGTCCTCTCACACTCACTCATCAACCATCTGGTCAAGGTAGTAACTTGCACTCCCTCTCACCTACGCATGACTTTGTAGTTGGTTACTTCTCCCCTCTCAAGATTGAACACAAAATTCCATATCGTCACCTTCGCTCCGTCCGTCCCATAACCCGCCAGTTCACAAAATAAGTCAGACTGATCCAAGGCATACAACATCTTCCATACGCATGAAGGAAGCTAAAATCCACTCCCACAGGGGTTGTTGTGTCGTTAGTGGAAGAAGCAATTCTTTCCACACTTGAAGGTCTAGTAGAAGCTATTGAAGACGTAGAGGAACCTCCAGTCTTCCGACAAGGGGAAAGAGACACCCTTGTGATCTTCGGATCAGACTCTGGTATAGGAGGCGGAGGGGAAGGCAGTGGAGGAGGTGGAGGAAAAGATGAATCAATAAACTCAGAGACGGAATAGTTAGATTCTGAGGAAGAGGAGGAGGATGAGGAGGAAGAAGAGATGGCTGACCAAAATTTGGAATGGATGACTCAAGGACCATTAGCTCTCCTTGGTGCTTTGCACAAGATGCCAAAGCGAGCGGAAAGAATGAGCATCAAGTTCAACCCTGACAACACAGTGAAGGCAAAAGACCATTTGGACAACATTTACTTGTAGCTGCAGACCCTTGAGGTACGGTATGACTACGTAGAGTGTAGATTGTTTCCATGTACCTTGGATGGTCATGCAACAACATGGTATCACAGCCTTCGATTGACTGGGTGACTGACTGGAAAAACTATGCAAGTTTTTTAGGGAGACAGTGATGGACACATGGTGTCTGTGCGGCATGTTTGTGCAGTTTCTTTAGTCAGCAAAGTGGGCATGCTTTGCAGCTTTTACCCAATTTTTTGGGAGATCGAGTCCCGGGGTCACTGCCTAGTCAAACTCTCTAGTTGACTACCTAGAGGCTCGGTGGATGTGTTTTCGGACAATGCAAATTGAAACTTTTGTGTTGTTCTGGGTGATAGTCAGTCGATTCGATTCCAGGGTTGCGCTGATCTAGGTGGATATTGGTGGCCACCCTCCTATTGCACTTTGACCCTCACCATTGTTTCTTTCAGTGTTTCAGTTTCCTTATTTCTAGCACAATTTACTATTTTTGGCAGTTTTTCGGGTCCTCAACTATCGGAGTTGTTTTGAGGCCCTAAATGACATATTTTGGGAAAATCGAGGCCAACATCAGTTTTCAACGAATGTTGGCCATTCAAAAGTTGTACTCCTCAGATATATATTTCTAACGAGGTATTGTGCACATCAAATGGAGATCGTATGCCAAAGTTACGACCCCGAGAAGTTGATGTACCAATTTACCCTAACGGGGCCCATAGTTTGGCGCTTCTCTCCTAGGGTTAGGTTTTTGGATGTTTAGGGTTTTCCATTATTTATCAATAATAAATAGGTCTTTGAGCCTCATTGAAACACAGTTCAGAGACATGTAACCACCACATCTCTTCTTAGAGATAAGTTATCATCACCTAAGTTAGTCTTATTTCCATTCTAATTGTAAGCATATTTTAGTATTTGATATTAATGAAATGAAGTGTTATTTCTACTCCATCTCTGTATTTATGGTTATATATGTAATTTGTTGCGTTCATGTTTAAATCCAGATCATGCGTAGTGCAGACTGCCTGGGAGGTAGCCTTAAGCTCTGCACAATTTTGGGCAGCAGTACTAATCACTTAGAGATGAAACTGTGCAATGCATCTCAACAAATGTCTAGCTGTTGGAGGATGGTCTGGTCGACAAAAATTCAACAAAATGACCAAGTGTGTGAGCGAGTGAACTTCTGCATGCATAACCTTGTGAACACACACTCAACATGACTCGACAACAAGACACCTCGAACCATCAAGGCAACAACACTCACTCTGACTTACCGGCAATGCGAGTGACAAGCGCGACACTTGTGATAGATCATTGAATGATGGCAACAACGCTTGCGCGATAGTGCACACAACATAGTGTGTGAGTGTCATAGATGTGTATATAGTGAACACAGCGCAAACACAACCTTCATCATCACCAAAACAAGGTCACAAGCATGGCAAAACAATCAACATGCCAAAGACAACAATTCTTCAAACAAGTGAAAAGGAAGAAAGACATGTAGAAGAAACACATGAGATGACTTTTCATGTTTGTGCACATGCATGTTACTAAGGACAAGATGATATGACAATGAAAAGCAATCCTGCAAACTCAACTAAAAGGTGTACTTCAAAAGGCGTTCTTTACTTAGCATACTTACCCTCAAGATGATCATGCATTTGATGGAGTTTGCATGCGGTCTTGATCTTTTCCATTGATTGGTTCCTTGGTCCCTCTCCTCAACTCCTTGGAAGTGATTTCAACATGTCACTTTTTCTTGTAGTCACTAAGAGGTAGATCTATGCAATTTCAGCGGACAGTGACTGTTGCTGGAATGAGGCCCTGGGAGGCTCGTTACACAGTTTCTACATGCAGGATAGATAAGACAACTTGGACAACACTGCGCAGGTTTGAGGCTCTGGGCACTGTTGCAGGACAGGGGCCTTGGGAGGACACTTGTGTGCAATTTCTGAGTGCATTGAAGCTGGACTGCTCTGCGCATTTTTGGAGAGCAGTGTTGGTTGGGGTCTCTGCGGGCTGTGGGTTTTCAGTAGGCAAGGGAGGTTCGTGTCTTTGCACACTGCGGGGTTTTAGTAGGCAAGGGAGGAAGCTTGTTGGTTGCAGAAGTAAAGCGCACAGTTTCGTGAAGCTGGATGAGGCTAGGTTTCTTGGGAAAATGGCTAAGTGTGAGATTAGTGAAACATATGTAAACATTGATAGGAATCGACTGTGATCACACACTGACACTTAGTGACACAACGTAGACTATCCAGAATACATAAGACATACTTTTCTTGATGCAACAACCTTCATGATGTGAGTGTGAAACATGTCTATGTGATGAAAACCACTCATACGCACATAATTCCCTTAAAGCAAGACAACATTCCTTTTGCATGACAAACAACAACCCCCATGCCCAAATACAACACATGTTGTATGAAGATGAGAACACTGACAACTCTTAAGATCAAGGAGCGGAGCTTGAAATCATCAGCTTACCAACAAGCAACCAAGGACAATCGATTGCAGGATCTGAGGTAGGCTTCGAGATTTGCATGTGAGCCAAAATTTTGGAGGTTGGTTGTAGCCACTGCAACATATTAATGTTGGAGAGAAAGAGAGACAAGGTATGACATTTAATACAATAGTTCACGTTAAATATTTGAATGATCTACTATTTAAACTTCCCTTTTCATAGGAATAATATCAAAATATGGAAAAACTAATAGGTGTGACAATAAGAACTATAGAAAAAATAGTTTGAGATTGATCACTATGAATAATATTTGTAATTGCCTACATTATTATTATTCATATTTTCTATCATTCAACACTATTACATTGTCACTCTGCATTCAAAGTAACATTAGAGAAAGAAATAAAATCAAAATTTGTGTGATTGTGTAGGACTGAAATAAGCTTAGATCCATCTTAACCCTGATCTATCAAACACCAAGAGAGATCAAATCTCTCGAGGTGAAAACCTTTGCACAAGTTGTGCCCTAAAAAAAGAGGTTTGCACCTTGACAGATTTTATCCCTCTTGATGCTTGACAGATCTGAGGTTAAGATGGACCTAGGCTGGTGTAATATGAGAATTCAAGTGTAAAAGACAAATTTACATAATCATTGTTGTAGAATAACAATACAATATTGGGAATGTAAATTGAAACAATGGTGTGTTAGATGTATCATTTGATTAAGAGAAGTGACAAACTAAAAGAAACAAAAATAAATAAAAATAAAAATAAATCCTTTTGTACCAATACTCCTTACAATTATATAATTTTTCCAATTTAGATTATAGCAACTAGTACATGTATAAGAGTAAATTGGTGTTACAATGGATTACAATTTTCATGTAGTATTCAATTGATAATGAACAACAAACTAAACCTAAATTGTTAGTCTCTATAAAATGTGTTTGGTATATCTCCTCATCATCAATCCCTATGTCGTACAAGCTTCCAATTTGAGTAGTAACTTGATGAAACTGCTCAACCCAACACTGCTAACATGTGCCTTTTACCTCTGCAATTTTGAGTTTGATTGATCACTAGTTTTTTAGATTTGTCCTTTCTTGTGTGTTTTTGGATGCCTAAATATGGATCACAGTTGAATATTTTTAGGGTATAATGGTCCTATTGGTGAATGGGATGATTGTAGATATGTCAATACTAAATTCCGTGGTCTCTCTCCCCATATCTATATAAATTTGATATTGAAATAAATTAGTTAATATTTATATTTGAATATTTTATGCAAGACCTTACAATGCTATCTTTAAGAGGGATAAGAATTATAGATCTTCCTCATATAAGATTTTTCTTTACTTTTAATTATTTTATTTCTCTAAATAAAATTGATATAAAATTATATATAAAATTGAGAGAGAAATATTTGTTTTACTTTAATATCATATGTCAACACTTTGTTAAACATTGAAGGAATCACACATCTCCTTCATACTAAGTTGTAGATATGTCAATACTAAATTCCGTGGTCTCTCTCCCCATATCTATATAAATTTGATATTGAAATAAATTAGTTAATATTTATATTTGAATATTTTATGCAAGACCTTACAATGCTATCTTTAAGAGGGATAAGAATTATAGATCTTCCTCATATAAGATTTTTCTTTACTTTTAATTATTTTATTTCTCTAAATAAAATTGATATAAAATTATATATAAAATTGAGAGAGAAATAT
>APFE030376870.1:1634-13571 GCA_000404065.3 Pinus taeda | reverse complement strand
ATTTCTTTACAAGAAACCCTCGGGAAGGAAGAGTAGGTTTCCTTGATTCTTCACTCTATGATGTCTAGCTTGTGCTTTAATGCCTAGATGTCAATGGATGATCCAGGGGTATTGAACTAGGCATTAATACTCGATCCATCAACCCTATTTCTGTATGGGGGGGACCTGGATTCCTAGGAATGGATATCTTTTCCTCAGAGATGGGGAAGAAATTTCATATCATCAATGTCTATGCATCATATCATATTAGGGTAGAGTTCTGGAATCACCAATTGAAATTGTCATTGATGAATTCTAATAACCTAACTTTGGGTCGAGACCTCAATTTCACTATTCATTATAAGAAATGTTTGGGACATCATACATAGCTAGATCCCCTTCATAATATATGGAACATCTCCTAGAACGACATCATCTCATTGAGATCCCTGTGAACAAAAAGAAACTGACATGACATAATAGGAGAATTGGTGATGCTACTTTGCATAGGCAATTGGATTGGTTTCTCATGAAAGAGGACTTTCTTGGTACCCTCTCCAATTTTCTTCAATGGGTTGGATCTGGGGGTGTCTTTGATCACTCCCCCATCTATTTGGAACTAGTTGGTTCTTCCCTAAAGCCCAGAGAACCCTTCATGTTCAACTCGACCTGGCTATAGGACCCCAAATATCACAAATTGGTTACCGATTTTTGGAGAGACCACCCTCGTTCCAAAAGGCGGAACCTAGTTGAAGGATTTTGTCGAAAACTCATGGAACTTAAAAATATTTCCACTCAATGGGCCAAATATAAATGATCTAGAGACAACCAGACTCTTTGTGCAATTGAACACTAGCTTGCCAATCTTATGGATGACCAAGGTCATGGATTCATCTCAGTTGAAGCTAAATCTACCCTCACCGAGGTAGAGGCCTAAAGGTCCAATATTCTATAGGATCGAGAAGAGACTTGGAGACTTAGAAGCAGAGCAATCTGGCTAAAGGTAGGGAATGACGATACTAAATTCTTCCACAATTTTGCCAAAGGAAGGTGGGCTTGTAACACCATTTGGAAAATGTCTACTGATCATGGACAATGTGCTCAAACGTTCCATCAACTAGATAATTTGCGAAATTCAGTTTTAAACAGCTTTTCAAGGCTCCACTTGGGATTTCGCTCACAGAAATCATTCGTATTGCTGGTCATTTCCCTTGGTATGTTGACTCTGACATATATGAAGATCCCACTAAACCTATATCTATGGACGAATTAGAGAGCACCCTGAAATGGTTCAAGAAGGATAAAAGTCTAGGCCCTGATGGATGGTCTATAGAATTCTATCTACCTTCTTTTGGTACTTTAGGCATGGACCTACTCAAGGTTGTTGAGGAATGTAGGATTACAGGGCACATGTATGAGGTCATCAATTCCACCTTCATTGCCCTCATCCCTAAGGTGGACTCCCCTCAATCCTTAATTGGTTTCCAACCCATATCCCTTTGCAATTGCTTATACAAAATTATAGCCAAAATCATTACTAACTATATCAATCCTATTCTCTCGGCCAACATTCATATAAATAATTTTCTTTCCTCCATAATCGACAGATCCATGAGGCCATTGGAACATCACAGGAAGCTCTCCCTTCTATCAAATTGAAGCATCTAAAAGGATCCATTCTCAAAAATCAATCTATCAAAGGCTTTTGATCAAGTTATCTATCTCGATCTTAGGATGTTTCTCACACACCTTGGATTCCCCATCCCTTTCATCTGATGGATTATGTGTTGCATTTCCCCTATCTCCTTTAGTGTACTTATAAATAGATCAATCTCCAATTGCTTCCATGCTGAGAGGGGTCTCAGACATGGTTGTCCACTATCCCCAATACTTGTCCTGCTTTTCATGGAAGGACTAAGCAAGCTAATCCTAGAGGAACGAAGAGTTGGGCGACTATTGGGGCCCAATATCACTGATCAATGTATTTTATCCCATCTTCTTTTCTTTGATGATGTGTCATTTTTATCATTAGTGGCATCTGAGACTTCAATACTTTTTATGATATCATACAACATTTTTGTACAACTACTGGGATGGAAACCAATAGAACAAAGCCTACCATCACCTTCACAGCTTGCTCTCCTCAGGAACCCATACATGCTTATCAGAAGTTTCCCTTCCAATTTTTTCAATTGGATGATGAACTTATATATTTGTCGTTTCACATAAACTCCCATGGATAAGAAATAGCTGACTAGACTTGATTGATGAATAGGGTGTAAAAAATATTGCTTAGTTGGAACCACCAATTATTATCCAAACTTGGGAGGCTAGTTCTTATCAAATCAGTATTGGAAGCTACTATGGATTACTAGTTGTACCTTGCTTGGATTCCTCAAGGTATACTTTTGACAATACAAAAAATATGCTCCAAATTTCTATGGAATTGACACAAGGAAGGGAAGTAATTCACTTGGGTGATATGGAGTTGTATTGCATTGCCCAGGAAATTGGGAGGATGGGCCCTCAAATATCTTCCAACATTTTCACATGCATTGGGTGCCAAATTCGGATGGCTACTCCTAAAGCCCAAAATTATGTGGAAAGATGTGGTCATCAATAAATACATTTGGCCGCATAACCTCATGGATTGGGTTCGCCTTCCATCTTCGAACAAACATGGTATCTCTATCATCTTAATGGTTGTATTACAAACTCTCCCTAGCATCAGGAATGGCCTCACTTGGTGAATTAACAATAGAACAACAATTTGCATTGGATCTAAATCATGGATAGCTTGTTGAAACTTATATTGACTTCCTGCAAACCTAATTTCATTCCTAAATGGCAGGGACGTATCCAGAATTGTACAAATAGTAGATCAACATAGCACTACTATTTTCTTACAAGCTTAGAAATTTCCAGCTACACTAGGCATTCAAGATCAGTACATACAAGATTGGGGAAAGTACATAAATGTGTTATCTGAATCACATGTCTGAATATTTAATCACGATGATGATCTCATATGGGCTTTGACAGCTCATCGAGTATACTCTCGCAAGATCGGATATCCAACTATACATGTTGTGCATAAGCCCCCTTTTCTAGAGGGGTGGTGGAGAGCACTTGGAAACCCAATGCTCCCCCACGAAATCAAATCTTTATGTGGGATATCATCATGAATACAACTCCTACAAGTATCAACTTGATGAAGAGATTATACTTTTGTTCATCTTCGTGTGTCATTTTTCAATAGCACGGGGAATCAAATGATCATCTCTTCCTGTTCTGCAGAACCTTACAACACATTTTGGGAGCAAGTCCTCTCCTCTTTGGACATACCTCAACATTGGGAAGGGTGAAACATCAATGAGGCACGGAACGACTAGTGGGAAGCTTCCCCCAACATGAAGAATCACAATCCCCCCATGATTATATGATGTCATACTTGGTTAAGTCAAAACAACATCATCTTTAACAATCTGCAAATTCGGTGGCCTTTGGTAATCACTAGAATCATCAATAATTTCAATGAAATACTAGATTTTGAACAGTCCCCACCTTCTCGCACCATAACTCCTGAAGCCATCAACCATGACCATCCATGGGTATACTTCAATGGATCTGCCCAAGACCAGTGGTGTGGGGTATTATTCTCCATTTATTAGACAATCACTCTTTTTGAATTTGCATGGGGTTTGGTGCTAGCACAAACAATTTCTCTAAGCTCATCTCACTCCGACATTTATTATACTTTACATTGGCACATAACTGTAGACATATTCAGATATTTGGGACTCTAAGATCATCATTAATTGGTTCTCTTGCACAACTGCATGTCATGTAAATTGTCTCAGGAACATTTTGGATGATGCATTGCATTTAAAATCACAATTTGAACAAATTACCTGTTTCCACATTTACAGGGAGCACAACTAGGTTGTGGATCAACTTTCCAAGGAGGCAGCGAATCAACCCAGATGATAATGGTTTATCTAAGAACAAAGGCAGGGAGAGTTCTTCCAGTATTATCACAAGCCTTACAAGGACCAGATATAACATAGGGCTAACAAGCCCCAATTTTCACAGTTTTTATGATCTTAATATATATATAAAAATTTGCAAAGAAAACATTTTGAATTTTGTATAAATATCTACTAAATCTGAAGGCATACCTTTAGTGGGTAACTATGTATAGACCTATATATTTTGATGGCTGTGTACACACATGCATCATATGCTACCAACATTTACAACATGTAATTTTCCATTTATAATAGAAAGTTATGATTTTTCCCATGGGAAAAAACAAACACTTTTGATTATCAAATCAATTTTCTTGAACCCTATGACACTATGAATTATTGAATCATACTCATAATGGTTTTATTACTAAGAAAGATGAAATTAGGTTTCTCTAGTGACTCCACTACCATTTTTACTTGTGAAGATCGCTCCAAACTAGAAAAGTGCTCCAACTTTTCAATTTTGTCAATGAGGCTCTCCTGTTGGTGAACAGTGTTGTTGTTTCCTAGTTGGGAACCCTTGGAACTTAAGTCAACCTAAGGTCTAATTGGGTCAAGAGCTCCCCCATCAAGGATTGTGTCTTTCCAAATTCATATAAAAAAATGCAGGTCTACTACACATGGTAGTCTTGATAGAGGACTTTACCCAATTTATCTTAGGTACTCCGACAGAACCTCACATCACATGCAAAGGTGAATTTCTACTGTAACCAACACATACTAATATAAGCTTACAAAGTAAGCCAAAGGAGAAAACTTCCATAGTATGGCACTAAACCTTAAAACGCCCATATTAGCCTTCACAATGAATTTTCGCCAATAATTAGGGCACTTGGGTTAATTAGAGGCACTTTAATTTTAAATATGAAGATATTATTTTGATGTTTAAATAGAGACATGTGTATTGAATGTAGGGTTTCTAGGTTTTTAATCCTTCCTTTAAACACCTAATAAACAACTGTGAAGGAATAAGATGTAAAATTTAATCATGCTTATTTACATGCCTTGTAAAGAAAAACTTATTGTAGGAGATTTCATGGTTCCCAAATTGTGGTGTTGGTTTTGTATTTGCTAATGGGGGGACCCTTTGAACTTCCCAAGGTGGTATTGTAGTGACTGTAGAAAAATGTCACTAATATATATCATAGTCTTATGGAACATATATGCTACATACTCAAAGGAGGTCTTTCTCGGTTATGGTGTAATTTCTGTGCACGACCTACTAAACATGTTCCTTTTCTATTTGTAATAAAGTTTGGATACCACATGAGTAAATAAATAGTTACCAAACATGTACTTTGTGTGCACAACCTACTAAACATGTTCCTTTTCTATTTTTAATAATGTTTCGATACCATATGATTAAATAAATAGTTACCAAACATGTCACATGTTTATTTCGAATTCACTGCACTATCACAATGTAATTATAAGGCATGGATGTTGATATGCATAAGTGTCACAATAAGTTTATGTATCATGTCCAATAAGCAAGGGTTACACATATTACATCATGTCTTATTCTTGGATTTTGCTCCATAAGATCACAATAATATTGACAAAATGACGGAAAGGGCTACACGTATTACACGATGTATTATTCTTGAATTTTGCTCCATAACATCACAATAATATTTATAGAATGACAGAAGGTTGGGTTTATTTACACTTGGTAGAAACTTATATTATTTACTTGTACAAGAGCTCAAAGAAGAGATACATCAATATATTATAATAATGCAATTGAAGCTACAAAATACTTATCATTTCTAGTATTTTTTGTTGTCTTCTAACAATTTAGATGACTAATTATTGCCATGTATGTGTGATAAACCAAACATATGTAGTGAAAACTTGTAGACGATGCTGTCACAGAAGTAGTTGTTATGCTTGTACAATAATTGAAGGAAGAATGTCATGTAAGCATCGTGGCTACCAGAGAAGGTGCAATAGATGCAAGTGAGAAAGTTCAAGTATTGGTAATTGAAAGGAAGAAAATTTGTCTAGAGAGAAGAATGAGAGAAGTGAGAGCCCATATTCTAAATGTAGTAGCTTATAGTCAAGTTATGGACCATATGGTGCCTTTTGAATTAACTCTAAATTCATGTTCAGGTGCCCTCATTCCAACATAGGGAAAATAAAATAACATATATGTAAGGAAAATTTAGCAAGTAGTTCTCATAGGTACATTCATACAAGCAATACTACGGTACACAAACATAAATATTGTCACCACTGCTCAAGAGTTAGGAAATCCTTCCATGGATTACATTATTTTCATAAACAAAAGACATCATGAGAATTATTCTAGTAATTTTGATGTTGAAGGAAAACTATCGTGGCCCAAGTCCTATCGATTCCTATCATATTTGTCATTCAAAGCAACTAGAAGACATCATACGTTGTAGCTCAAGTCCAATGGGAGTTACGTAAGGGTTAACTTGAAACACGAGCTTTTAAAAATGGTGTTTTCATTAGAATTAAGTATCATAATGTGAAAGGATCAAATTTTGGGTGTGTTAAACAAGTACAAATTCCTTTGGGATGTGACAAAAACTCTTCATGATATAAAAGGAAGGAACTCTACACTCACTCTTCTACAAATGCCTCCCTTTGCAGAAAGGATTCCCCCAATGTTTTATGATATAAATTGAATATCATAATGTGGAAGGTTCAAATTCCAGGTGCATTAAACAAGTAAAAATGCCTTTTGGATGTGACAAAAATGAAATGAGTTATAGTTATCAATTATGTTAAAAGTTATAAGGGGACATACTACTATAGATGAAATAAGCGAGGGTTTTCAATTACATTGAAAATATTGACGATATTCCCTGCTGGTTAGAGTTGTCGAAGAGAATAATTTTTACATATTTTCCATTGATTAAGGAACAAAATGTAGAGTAAGTTCATAAGGAGAAAATCCATGCCAAAATGGTTTCATTTCCCGCAATTTTGTAAAAGTTCTAAAGAATCCATGCCAAAATGGTCCCATTTTCAACTCTTTTTTATTAAAAACAATTTGGTAAATGTTCTTATGATAGGGTGTGTAGTCTTGTTGAGTGATTTCTTGGTATATGGAAGTGATGTGGAATACATTAAGGATAGCAATAAGAGATTTTCCCATTGAATTATAAATATGAATTAAGGATAAAAATTAGGGTTTTTCCCAACGAAGCATGTATAATACTAATCAGATTCGCATGCATCATACAAATAAGTTCAAATCATTTCAATTTTTAAAATAAAATCCACATGCATCGTAAAAATAATTTGAATCCTAATACTAATCAAATTCGCATGCATCCTACAAATAATTTCAAATCATTTCAATTTTTTAAATCAAATCCACACGCATCATAAAAATAATTTGTATCCTTTCAATTTTTTCACGCTTCAACTAGTTTACTATTGTATTAATCATATATTATTGCATTACAAAAACAAGTTCCAATCCATTCAAAAGTTTTAATTAAATCCTCGTACATCATACATAGAATTTGAATCATTTCAACTTTTTCATTTACTGTCGCTAATAATTTTCATTTGGTGGGCCATAGCAATACATTGGGATTTCAGCAATGTCAAGAAGCAAAGAAAAGATGTACTTGGTGGGTATTATGTAGTCTACACTTATTTGCATGACTATTCCTCTAAAAAATGGGAAGATCATTTCAAAATAAGAAATGTCATACAATGAAGCTTCCAAACTGTAAATATTTTTAGGTAGCTTGGGGCATTGTACCTCCCATATTATTGGTAATTAATGTGCATTAAACACAATATTCATTACCAAGTCTCATTTCAAAATTTGTATATAGTCATCTTTTATTGTTCCTAATCAAGGTTTTTATTTCCCACTTTATGGTTTCTTGCAAGTCTCTTTCATGCTATAGGATTATGCTTGAGAGTTCAAATATAGAGTCCTTAAGATCCTTGGCACTATTTGGAAGAGATGTTTTTAGACTTCATATGGCCAATATGGTATGTATTATGTTGTATGTTGTAAGGATGATGTACATACCCATTTTTAATAATTGCAAATGAACTGTGTGTAGATATTCATTTGATAATAGTCAAAGTTTTGTCTCTTCATTTGTCTTGCACATTATTTATTTTTAAATGGAAATTGCATCAAATAAGTTTCATTACAAAGATCCATCATCAAGCAGACATAGGTATACCCATCGACCAAGGAAGGAGAGCAGCAACCAACTCTTTTATGTCAACCAACTCTGATCTAAAAGTTGTAAGTTACCCCAAATCGGTTGAATTAGTTACTTCATGAAAGGTTGTTGGACACAAGATTTTCCACATAGAAGAAATATTAGTCATCTCATTAAATGTTTCTAAAGACAATCTTTTCCACTTATAAGGAATGTACATCACTATGATCATATCTTATAGAGACCATATCTTAGACATGCATGCTTGCTTGCTTGCTTGATTTTTCATGCCATTAGTTTTCCATGCAATGAGCATATCTTCAAAGTAATTACAATTTCAAACATATGAAAGGCCATTTCAAATTCAATTTAAAATTTGGAATGTGTGTTTATCCTCTATTGCATGTTAGTAAATTTCATTTGAGTGGTAAATGCATTCTATAGTTAATGCAACCAACTCATCCCACTATCAAACTTTAAGTTATAATTGTTTATGATAATATTAAAACAATAAAGTGTTATCACTTTTATTTGATGTTATACATTTCATTAAAATCAAAAACTAGTTAATAAAATAAATTTAAATCAACAATTATTATAAATTTATAGTTTGTATTACATTTGCAGAGTTAAAGCATCCATTTTCTCTAAATCAATTAATTTTAGAAATGAAAAAATAATTAATAAAATAGATTTAAACCAACAACTTGATTAATAATTTGTATTTCATTTTCAAAATTCAAACATATTTTTTTTAAAATTGATTTATGTATTCAAAAATAACAATATCATCCAAAATTATATTACAAACTTCTTAAAAGAAATTAACAAAACCCCACTTACTTCCAACGAAGTGTTCTCCATGGTGTTTTTCGTGGCCTATAATGATTCAACGACAAAATAATTTTTAATCATCTAATAGATTAGATCAATGGTGTAAGATAAGTCATGGTAGCACATAGGAGAGTTCTTGCCAGAGGGAAAAGCCTTATGAGGTAACAAGATTTGGGTTAAAATTAATTAGGAAAAATTCCTTAAAAAATATATTAATTAGAGTCGTTTTAAACTTAATATTGAAAATGAGTAAAGATATAATTGACATGTAGTTTTCAATTTAAAAAACTTGAAATTTAATTTAAAAAAATTAAAATTAAAATTAATACTTAAATAGTAATGCTATTGGTGAACAAAGAAAGTCAATTATATTGAATGTGTTAAGATAGAAATAAAGAAATATAATGAGCTCTCTACGATCGATTCTTCTCTAGTGACCTTGTAATATATATATATTTTTTTAACAACATGGTGAATCGGTAACCGCCAGACCTAATCTTAGGAAGACCCACGATCAATTCTTGTAGCTTACATTATAACACCAAGAGTGCATCCAACAACCTATAAGCAGATATAATAATTTCTTATGATTTTGGCAAGAGTCGAGACTCCAGCTAGTTGGGAGTTGACTCCATGAGCTGCCGCACACCATAGCAAGACAATATACTCAATGTGATTTGAACCCTGGCCTCGTGGGTTTCAAAAGAGACCTTGTAAACAGTAGAGGACCACAAAGGATCTGGGCTAGTAATTATGATGTAAGGAATTTCCCTAGAACTCCCTTATTAGCCACTTGTCCTCATTATGCACCATTCAATTTTTTGTTAGACGATTGAATTATACTCCTCCATTGATTTGAGATACACTGACATGTGGGAGTTGTTGTAACTGGTTTCTTGATAGAATGTGATGGAGCAGCTTTTTTGTTTAAGTTATTCAATTTCTTGATTGCACATAATGCATTTGTGTTTCTGTTATTCAATTTCTCGAATGCCAGAAGGCCCTTTTGTTTCATTTATTCAATTTATCAAATTCCCTTTTGTCTTAGTTATTTAATTTATCGGAATTTTTTTGTTCAGTTATTCAATTTCTCGGAATCCCTATTGTTTCAGTTATACAATTTTTTGTCATTCATTTTCTTTATAAAAGTCTGATTTCAGTCTCGCCGAGGGACTGTTAATTTTCTTTAGAGAAATTATGAAACTAATTTGACAATGATTCCTGAACTTTTTGGGTTTGAATCATGTGTGTTAGTTGGTTTTTAAATAACATATTATGTGAATAAAAAACTGGGAGTTGAAAAGAGAAGAGTCCCAGACTTGAGCATAGAGGCAGAGAGTTATCATCTACTTATTAGACCCTACTTCCTAAATTTAATGCAGAACATCTAAGATATAGTGTCCATTTTCACTCCATGGGTTTATATACTAAGGAAATGGATCCAATGGTCACCTACCTACCAAAAGACCCTTTGCAAGTTTATGAGATTGAAACCATGTTTCATTTCTGTGGTTTTTAAGCCTCAAGGATCTCACTTCTTGGCCCATTCAAGATGATGTATTAATACAAGTTTACGATGTCAAAATTGAAATTTTCTTTATTTAACAATTACTACCAATCAATATGTTCAATATTATGGCTAACAATTGCATTTGAGTTGCTTTCATACATGAATTCATTGGCTATTATTGACAATTGTCTTTGATCTATTTAGGAAATGGGCTACGACTTCAACTATGACGATTACCACAGGTGCCTAAGGAATATTATGTCTTCTAGTTGGTGAATTTTCCACTGTCTAATGTTTTAACTTTCGAAAAAATCAAAGAAAAGGCAATTGATTTGATTTGACTTGCATTGTTTACACTCTTTGGGATACCATTGATTGCTTTTTGGCCAAAAACGTTATCTTGCTACACTCACTAGCAATAAATATTTCTTATAGAGTTTTGTTCATAGGGGATTTCCATATGAGAATCTTAAACCAGACCCTATGCAGAAGAACTTGTTTTTAAGCATGCCTTAGAGGAAAATTGTAAGATCATATGGATCCCTTAAAATTCTTTATATCATGATAGCACATGATGAAGTCCTAGGTTTATTTGGAAAGATATAAGCATATTTCTCAACCTTTTGTACCTTTGTCTGTAAAACAAATATTTACAAACACTGACAGTTCATGCTGCAAAGGTCCTTAACGAGTTGGGGGTTGGACGATTGCTTTGAAGGCATAATATGGTTTGAGACACTTAATCCTCCTTCACAAATCACTAAAAGAAATAATGACTTGGATATGCCCATGGATAACTCTACAACGCCGAAGAAACCCAGAATTTTCAAGCCCCCAAAAGATACCATGGAGTAGGTTCTTTGCCTTGCAAATGTTGATCCACAAAGAATGGTATGGGACAAAATATTTTTATGACCATTTTCTTTTAGCTATCCATTTTTTCATGAAAATAAATTATATAATCCATTAGAAATCAGTATAGGTGTACCATTAAGATTGACTCATCCAAGTATTGGTTAATATTTTGGTGATGGCCTAAAATAATAATGAACAAATCCCCCCAGGTTAAAATGAAGGTAATTATAATTACTTGTTCTTGTTATGATTTCCACCACCAATATCAATGACGTGATTCCCATGCTAAATCCATCAATCACTGGAATATTTTTTCTATTATTGATTGATTAATTGATTAATCAAGAAATGAGTTTGATGAAATTTGTCGAGACATCATTCTATCACATGAACCACACCCATTTCACTTATAAAACAGTGTCCCTAATTTGCAAAGGAATGCAGCTGGAGCCACAAATGAGCAGTGCCATGTTTGGATTCACTCTTCTTCTTCTTGCACTTTTATCTCATTCTCTCATTGCTATAATAGCGTCTATGTCAGAATATGGTTATCCTGATGGAAGTG